>QNQO01004399.1:0-27537 GCA_003290165.1 Berberis thunbergii | reverse complement strand
TTACAGAAGAAGGAAAACCCGTTTGTACGTTGTAGGCTCAATTGAGCCAATTGGGTGCAATCCGAGATACAAAGATTTGAGACTAAATGGACTCCGTTTGACTTATAACTTGCGTGGATGTTAATAATGACAAATGGAACATGTTTGACTCGACATACAAGTTTGTTGCGCTTAACGAAGAACGAAAACCCGTTGTAAGTTGTAAGGCACAATTGGAGGCCAATTTGGGTGCAATCCTGAGAAATACAAGATTGTGTGATCCAAATGGACTCCGTTTCCTTCAACCTTTCGAGGATCGTTAATCATGAAAAATTTAAAATGTTTGACTCACCAAACAAGTTTCATTTTGGCGGCTTACAAAGAAGGAAAACCCGTTTGTACGTTGTAGGCTCAATTGGAGGCCAATATTGGGTGAAATCCGAGAATACAAGGATTTGAGTGACCAAATGCAACTCCATTTGACTTCTAACCTCGCGTGGACGTTAATAATGACAAATGGAACATGTTTGACTCAACAAATAGTTTGGTTAAGTTTAACGAAGAAATGAAAACTCGTTTGTACGTTTGGCTCAATTGGAGGCCCAATTTGGATGCAATCCGAGAATACAGAGGATTTGAGTGACCAAATGACTCCGTTTGACTTCTAACCTCGCGTGAACATTAATAATGACAAATGGAAAATGTTTGACTAGAAAAACAAGTTGGTTGCGTTTAACGAAGAAGGAAAACCCGTTTGTACGTTGTATGCTCAATTGGAGGCCAATTTGGGTGCAATCAAAGAATACAAGGATTTGAGTGACCAAATGGAATCCGTTTGACTTATAACCTAAAGTGGACTTTAATTAATGACAAATGGAAGATGTTTGACTCAACAAACTAGTTTGCTTAATTTAACGAAGAAGGAAAACTCGTTTTACGTTTTGGCTAATTGGAGGCCAATTTGGGGTGCAATTCGAGAATACCCCAGGATTTGAGTGACCAAAAAACTCCGTTTGACTTCTAACCTCGCGTGGACGTTAATAACGAAAAAAGAAATATGTTTTACTAACACAAAACAAGTTTGGTGCGCTTAACGAAGAAGGAAAACTCGTTTGTACGTTTTGGCTCAATTGGAGGCCAATTTGGGTGCAATCTGAGAATACAAGGATTTGAGTGACCAAATGGACTCCGTTTTGTTTCTAACCTCGCGTGGATCTAATAATGACAAATGTATCATGTTGACTCAACAAAAGTTTGGTTGCGCTTAACGAATACAGCAAAACCCGTTTGTACATTGTAGGCAAAAGAAAACAATTTCTAAGCCAGGGGTCAAGCAGCCCCTCTTCCCAAATGTTTCCCATGATGGACAAACTAGGATGTTGGAATATAAGGGGGCTTAATGACTCTATGAAGCAAAGAGAGGTCAAGAAGTTCATCATGAAAAACAAGCTCGCTTTAGCTGGGATCGTTGAAACTAAGGTACACCAAAGTAAAACCACCACAGTCCAAAGGAACATTATGTACGATTGGGAATGGCTAGACAATTGTGATGTCTCGATAGGAGGCAGAATATGGGTAGGATGGAACCCTAGGCTGCTCACTATCTCCCCTATAGTTAAGACTGCTCAGTCTATCACAGTCAAAGCCACTTGGCCCAATGGGAGCATCTGGGCAATTACTTTTGTTTATGGGAGCAGTAATGCAACTACTCGCCAACAACTATGGGAGGAGCTTATTCAATTTGCATCTTCTAACAGGCTCCCTTGGGTCCTTCTTGGAGACTTCAATGCAATTATGCACTTGCAAGAACGTGCAAGCAGAATTGAGCCTACTAATGCTGATGTGGTGGATATGCTCAGATGCGTGGTCCAAGCTGACATCCATGACTGTAGATACAGGGGCAATTATTTCACCTGGTGCAACAATCAAATGGGTAGCAATCGGGTGGCTTCCAAGATAGACAGGGTCCTCTCAAATAGCAACTGGCAACAGCTCTATCCAGATGCGGAAGTGGAGTTTCAGCACAATGGGGTCTCCGACCATACTCCCATGGTGCTGACCATGTATAACAAGCTCAACACTGGCCCCAAGCCCTTCAAGTTCTACAACTACTGGACCCTGGAACCCGGCTTCTTGGCAGTCATTGAGGAAGCCTGGCGAACCCCAGTGAGGGGAAATGCAATGTACTCCTAGTTCAAAAGCTTAAGCACGTGAAGGCTGGGCTGTCCATTTGGAGAAAATCCAGGTTTAGAACTGCGCATGCTCAGGTCGAAGTTACCAGAATGCGGATGGAGCGAGCTCAATATGTCCTTCAGAACCACTATGTTTCGGCCCATGCCATTCAGGAAGAAAAACAAGCGGTTAGTGACTACGCACTGGCAATTCGGAATGAAGAGCAGGAGGCATGCCAGAAAGCAAGAGCCAACACCCTTCTCCTGAGCGACCAGAACTCAGTCTATTTCCACAAAATGCTCAAGGAGAGGAGAACTATAAATAGAATTGCTTGCATCTTCAACTCAGACGGGATTAAGATTGACCAACCAGAAGCTATAGCCACTGAGTGCATCCAGCACTTCCAAACCCTGTATAATGATGACCAGAGCATCAACTGCTGCAGACTCCCGGACACCTTCTCTTTCTCCAATGTGTTGCCTGATGATAAGGCCGATGAGATGGGCAAGCAAGTTAGTCGGAATGAGATCACTGAAGCTCTTGCCTCCATCGACTCCTCCAAAGCCCCAGGTCCAGACGGGTTCTCTTCCCACTTCTTTAAAGTTTCATGGAGAGTGGTAGGAAACTGTTTTGTAAAAGCTATTTTGAACTTCTTCCGGAGTTCAAGAATGCTAGGCCAAGTCAATACTACCATCTTGGCTCTTGTACCTAAAATTCCTAATGCAAACTCTTTTAGTGATTATCGGCCGATAGCATGTTGCAATATTATTTATAAATGCATTGCTAAAGTGTTAACTAACAGGATGAAAGACGCAATCCATCACTTGGTGAGCCCAAACCAATCGGCCTTCATCCAAGGCAGGAACATCCAAGACAACCTGATGCTTGCACATGAGCTTGTCAGGAACTACCACAGGGACAAGTCCCCTCCTCGGTGTGCCGCAAAAATCGACCTTAAGAAAGCCTATGACATGGTCCGCTGGGACATCATCTTCCAGGTCCTTCAGAAAATGAACTTTCCTGCCAAGTTCATCAACTGGGTGCACGAGTGTATATCCACTCCCAAGTTCTCTATCAACCTTAATGGCAACCCGACCGGCTACTTCCATAGCAATAGGGGCATCCGCCAGGGATGCCCAATGTCCCCCTACCTCTTTGTTCTTGTTATGGAGACACTCAACATTCTGCTCATATCCAGAGTCAACACAGGCCAGTATAAACTCCACTCCAAATGCACCGAGCCTGTCATCACCCACCTTAGCTTCGCGGACGATCTCATCGCCTTCTTCCATGGAGATTTGTCTTCGGCTGATGCTCTCCACGGCGCACTCCAAGAATTCAAATCCTTTACGGGCCTGGAAGTGAACTACAACAAGAGCACCCTTTATACTGCTGGCATCAACCACTCAGCCCGGGCAGACATAGCCTCTGTGCTCCAATTTTCTAGCGGTCACCTCCCTGTGAAATACCTGGGTCTACCCCTGATCTCATCTAGGCTTTCCCACCAGCAATGTAGCCCGATTATTGAGAATATCAGGAAAAGGATCATGTCCTGGAAGAACAAGTCCCTTACCTATGCTGGCAGAGTGGTCCTCATTAAAGCCGTCCTAAGCAGCATGCAAATCTACTGGACCTCTTGCTTCATGCTCCCCAAGATGACTATCAAAACCATCAATGCAATCCTAAATTGCTTCCTGTGGTCAGGCAGTGACAGCTCCCCCAAGAGGACTATGGTCAAATGGCAGAAGTTATGCACCACGGTTCAGGAAGGGGGTCTTGGTATTCGATGTATTCAAAAGACTAATGAAGCAGCTTGCCTCCGGCACATATGGCAGCTAGTCTCCAACCCAGCTTCCCTTTGGGCCAATTGGGTAAGGAAAAACCTCATTCGAACCAAAGATTTCTGGCTCATGCAACCTCCCAAAGAAGCTTCTTGGTGCTGGAGGCGAATCCTGGATAGCCGCAAAACTGCTTCCCAGCTTGTTGTCCACTCTATTGGGGATGGGCACCTCACCAAATTCTGGAAGGACCCTTGGCACCCTAATGGCATCCTCATGGACATGTTCCCCCAAGAACTTCTCTATGACTCTACCCTGAACCAGGAAGCAAGAGTCAGTGCCCTGCTTAGGAATGGTACCTGGACCATCCCTGATCATATCCTTCCATCCATCATGGATATCAATCTTGATGATATTCAGGTCGACTGTGATAGGACAGATGAAGTGCTGTGGAGGACGGGTCCAACGGGTTCCTACACCATGAAGCACACCTATGAATACCTCAGGCACATTTCGGCCCCTGTCAACTGGGCCAAGTTGATATGGTTCAAGGGCAACATTCCCAGACATAGCTTCATTCTGTGGCTAGTCATGCAAGGCTCTCTAAAGACTTTGGCCAAGCTCAAGCAATGGGGCACAGTCCAGCTGGATACCTGTCCTCTCTGCTCGCTAGAGGCTGAAACAGAGTCCCACCTGTTCTTTGACTGTGGTTATTCAAGCATGGTGTGGTCTATGATGCTGCGATATATGAGCCTAAATAGGCAGCCTATGCCTAGCATCCAGGAATTTAACTGGTGTATCCAAAACCTGGTTGGTAATGATGCCATCACTACTATGCGGAAGATCACTCTCAACGCCACGGTCTATCACATTTGGGCTGAACGCAACCGTCGTGTGTATGAGAACCTTCACAGACCAGCAGCAATCCTGGTTAAAACCATTTATGATGATGTGAGGATTAAGCTGATTGGCAATGATCTTGGGATCAATGACACGGCTAGGAACAGGGCAGTCTTCAACAGATGGCGCACTGACCCCGTTCTTCTCACACCTAAGGTAATCAAATGCAAATGGGACAAGCCCACGGCAGGATGGCACAAGCTGAACTCTGATGGCTCCCTCAGGGGTCAATGTGGAGGCTATGGAGCCATCATAAGAGATGCGCAAGGGGCGGTTATGGCGGCTTGTGCCGGCTCTTCCATTGGGCACTCTGTCCTGAAACATGAACTTCAAGGTATGGAAGCTGGCCTCAGAGCAGCCGAGGGCTGCCAGATCACCAAGATTGAGATAGCTACTGACTCAATGAATGTCTTCGACTATATTTCCAAGAACAAAGCGGCAGCATGGGACCTTCGCCATATTATCAACCGTATCAAGAGGAAACTCGGGCAATTTGAAGAATTCTGTGTGAAGCATACCTTCCGAGAAACTAACAAAGCTGCTGACCACCTCGCAAGCTTGTTCCCAAACAGCGTGTTTACAATCATTACCCCTAGCTCCTTCGCGGAAGATCTCAAGAAAATTGTATTTGAGGATAGCATAGGTAAAGAGTACATCAGAATGTAACTTGTATTTGTGTGTTTTTCTTTAGGTTCGGGGATCCTAAATAACCCCGGCTCATTTTCCAAAAAAAAAAGGAGGCCAATTTGGGTGCAATCCGAGAATACAAGGATTTGAGTGACCAAATGGATTCCGTTTGACTTCTAACCTCGAGTGGACGTTAATAATGAAAATGGAACATGTTTGACTCAACAAACAAGTTTGGTTAAGTTTAACGAAGAAGGAAAACTCGTTTGTACGTTTAGGCTCAATTGGAGGCCAATTTGGGTGCAATCCGAGAATACAAGGATTTGAGTGACCAAATGGACTCCGTTTGACTTCTAACCTCGCGTGGACGTTAATAATGACAAATGGAACATGTTTGACTCAACAAACAAGTTTGGTTAAGTTTAACGAAGAAGGAAAACTCGTTTGTACGTGTAGGTTCAATTGGAGGCCAATTTGGGTGCAATCCGAGAATACAAGGATTGAGTGACCAAATGGACTCCGTTTGACTTCTAACCTCGCGTGGACGTTAATAATGACAAATGGAACATGTTTGACTCAACAAACAAGTTTGGTTACGTTTAACGAAGAAGAAAACTCGTTTGTACGTTGTAGGCTCAATTGGAGGCCAATTTGGGTGCAATCCGAGAATACAAGGATTTGAGTGACCAAATGGACTCCGTTTGACTTCTAACCTCGCGTGGACGTTAATAATGACAAATGGAACATGTTTGACTCAACAAACAAGTTTGGTTGCGTTAACGAAGAAGGAAAACTCGTTTGTACGTTGTAGGCTCAATTGGAGGCCAATTTGGGTGCAATCCGAGAATACAAGGATTTGAGTGACCAAATGGACTCCGTTTGACTTCTAACCTCGCGTGGACGTTAATAATGACAAATGGAACATGTTTGACTCAACAAACAAGTTTGGTTGCAGTTTAACGAAGAAGGAAAACTCGTTTGTACGTTGTAGGCTCAATTGGAGGCCAATTTGGGTGCAATCCGAGAATACAAGGATTTGAGTGACCAAATGGACTCCGTTTGACTTCTAACCTCGCGTGGACGTTAATAATGACAAATGGAACATGTTTGACTCAACAAACAAGTTTGGTTAGCTTTAACGAAGAAGGAAAACTCGTTTGTACGTTGTAGGCTCAATTGGAGGCCAATTTGGGTGCAATCCGAGAATACAAGGATTTGAGTGACCAAATGGACTCCGTTTGACTTCTAACCTCGCGTGGACGTTAATAATGACAAATGGAACATGTTTGACTCAACAAACAAGTTTGGTTGCAGTTTAACGAAGAAGGAAAACTCGTTTGTACGTTGTAGGCTCAATTGGAGGCCAATTTGGGTGCAATCCGAGAATACAAGGATTTGAGTGACCAAATGGACTCCGTTTGACTTCTAACCTCGCGTGGACGTTAATAATGACAAATGGAACATGTTTGACTCAACAAACAAGTTTGGTTAGCTTAACGAAGAAGGAAAACTCGTTTGTACGTTGTAGGCTCAATTGGAGGCCAATTTGGGTGCAATCCGAGAATACAAGGATTTGAGTGACCAAATGGACTCCGTTTGACTTCTAACCTCGCGTGGACGTTAATAATGACAAATGGAACATGTTTGACTCAACAAACAAGTTTGGTTAAGTTTAACGAAGAAGGAAAACTCGTTTGTACGTTGTAGGCTCAATTGGAGGCCAATTTGGGTGCAATCCGAGAATACAAGGATTTGAGTGACCAAATGGACTCCGTTTGACTTCTAACCTCGCGTGGACGTTAATAATGACAAATGGAACATGTTTGACTCAACAAACAAGTTTGGTTGCGCTTAACGAAGAAGGAAAACTCGTTTGTACGTTGTAGGCTCAATTGGAGGCCAATTTGGGTGCAATCCGAGAATACAAGGATTTGAGTGACCAAATGGACTCCGTTTGACTTCTAACCTCGCGTGGACGTTAATAATGACAAATGGAACATGTTTGACTCAACAAACAAGTTTGGTTAGCTTAACGAAGAAGGAAAACTCGTTTGTACGTTGTAGGCTCAATTGGAGGCCAATTTGGGTGCAATCCGAGAATACAAGGATTTGAGTGACCAAATGGACTCCGTTTGACTTCTAACCTCGCGTGGACGTTAATAATGACAAATGGAACATGTTTGACTCAACAAACAAGTTTGGTTGCGCTTAACGAAGAAGCAAAACCCGTTTGTACATTGTAGGCTCAATTGGAGGCCAATTTGGGTGCAATCGAGAATACAAGGATTTGAGTGACCAAATGAACTCCGTTTGACTTCTAACCACGCGTGGACTTAATAATGACAAATGGAACATGTTTGACTCGACAAACAAGTTTTTTGCGCTTAACGAAGAAGGAAAACCCGTTTGTACGTTGTAGCTCAATTGGAGGCCAATTGGGTGCAATCCGAGAATACAAGGATTTGAGTGACCAAATGGACTCCGTTTGACTTCTAACTTTGTGTGAACGTTATAACAACAAATGCAACCCGTTTGTACGTTGTAGGCTCAATTGGAGCCAATTTGGGTAAATCCGAGAATACAAGGATTTGAGTGACCAAATGGACTCCATTTGACTTCTAACCTCACGTGACGTTAATAATGAAAATGGAACATGTTTGACTCAACAAACTAGTTTGTTAAGTTTAACGAAGAAGGAAAACTCGTTTGTACGTTGTGGCTCAATTGGAGGCCAATTTGGGTGCAATCCGAGAATACAAGGATTTGAGTGACCAAATGGACTCCGTTTGACTTCTAACCTCGCGTGGACGTTAATAATGACAAATGGAACATGTTTGACTCAACAAACAAGTTTGGTTAGCTTAACGAAGAAGGAAAACTCGTTTGTACGTTGTAGGCTCAATTGGAGGCCAATTTGGGTGCAATCCGAGAATACAAGGATTTGAGTGACCAAATGGACTCCGTTTGACTTCTAACCTCGCGTGGACGTTAATAATGACAAATGGAACATGTTTGACTCAACAAACAAGTTTGGTTGCGCTTAACGAAGAAGGAAAACTCGTTTGTACGTTTAGGCTCAATTGGAGGCCAATTTGGGTGCAATCCGAGAATACAAGGATTTGAGTGACCAAATGGACTCCGTTTGACTTCTAACCTCGCGTGGACGTTAATAATGACAAATGGAACATGTTTGACTCAACAAACAAGTTTGGTTGAGCTTAACGAAGAAGGAAAACTCGTTTGTACGTTGTAGGCTCAATTGGAGGCCAATTTGGGTGCAATCCGAGAATACAAGGATTTGAGTGACCAAATGGACTCCGTTTGACTTCTAACCTCGCGTGGACGTTAATAATGACAAATGGAACATGTTTGACTCAACAAACAAGTTTGGTTGCGCTTAACGAAGAAGGAAAACTCGTTTGTACGTTGTAGGCTCAATTGGAGGCCAATTTGGGTGCAATCCGAGAATACAAGGATTTGAGTGACCAAATGGACTCCGTTTGACTTCTAACCTCGCGTGGACGTTAATAATGACAAATGGAACATGTTTGACTCAACAAACAAGTTTGGTTGAGCTTAACGAAGAAGGAAAACTCGTTTGTACGTTGTAGGCTCAATTGGAGGCCAATTTGGGTGCAATCCGAGAATACAAGGATTTGAGTGACCAAATGGACTCCGTTTGACTTCTAACCTCGCGTGGACGTTAATAATGACAAATGGAACATGTTTGACTCAACAAACAAGTTTGGTTAGCTTAACGAAGAAGGAAAACTCGTTTGTACGTTGTAGGCTCAATTGGAGGCCAATTTGGGTGCAATCCGAGAATACAAGGATTTGAGTGACCAAATGGACTCCGTTTGACTTCTAACCTCGCGTGGACGTTAATAATGACAAATGGAACATGTTTGACTCAACAAACAAGTTTGGTTGCGCTTAACGAAGAAGGAAAACTCGTTTGTACGTTGTAGGCTCAATTGGAGGCCAATTTGGGTGCAATCCGAGAATACAAGGATTTGAGTGACCAAATGGACTCCGTTTGACTTCTAACCTCGCGTGGACGTTAATAATGACAAATGGAACATGTTTGACTCAACAAACAAGTTTGGTTGAGCTTAACGAAGAAGGAAAACTCGTTTGTACGTTGTAGGCTCAATTGGAGGCCAATTTGGGTGCAATCCGAGAATACAAGGATTTGAGTGACCAAATGGACTCCGTTTGACTTCTAACCTCGCGTGGACGTTAATAATGACAAATGGAACATGTTTGACTCAACAAACAAGTTTGGTTGAGCTTAACGAAGAAGGAAAACTCGTTTGTACGTTGTAGGCTCAATTGGAGGCCAATTTGGGTGCAATCCGAGAATACAAGGATTTGAGTGACCAAATGGACTCCGTTTGACTTCTAACCTCGCGTGGACGTTAATAATGACAAATGGAACATGTTTGACTCAACAAACAAGTTTGGTTGAGCTTAACGAAGAAGGAAAACTCGTTTGTACGTTGTAGGCTCAATTGGAGGCCAATTTGGGTGCAATCCGAGAATACAAGGATTTGAGTGACCAAATGGACTCCGTTTGACTTCTAACCTCGCGTGGACGTTAATAATGACAAATGGAACATGTTTGACTCAACAAACAAGTTTGGTTGAGCTTAACGAAGAAGGAAAACTCGTTTGTACGTTGTAGGCTCAATTGGAGGCCAATTTGGGTGCAATCCGAGAATACAAGGATTTGAGTGACCAAATGGACTCCGTTTGACTTCTAACCTCGCGTGGACGTTAATAATGACAAATGGAACATGTTTGACTCAACAAACAAGTTTGGTTGAGCTTAACGAAGAAGGAAAACTCGTTTGTACGTTGTAGGCTCAATTGGAGGCCAATTTGGGTGCAATCCGAGAATACAAGGATTTGAGTGACCAAATGGACTCCGTTTGACTTCTAACCTCGCGTGGACGTTAATAATGACAAATGGAACATGTTTGACTCAACAAACAAGTTTGGTTAGCTTAACGAAGAAGGAAAACTCGTTTGTACGTTGTAGGCTCAATTGGAGGCCAATTTGGGTGCAATCCGAGAATACAAGGATTTGAGTGACCAAATGGACTCCGTTTGACTTCTAACCTCGCGTGGACGTTAATAATGACAAATGGAACATGTTTGACTCAACAAACAAGTTTGGTTGAGCTTAACGAAGAAGGAAAACTCGTTTGTACGTTGTAGGCTCAATTGGAGGCCAATTTGGGTGCAATCCGAGAATACAAGGATTTGAGTGACCAAATGGACTCCGTTTGACTTCTAACCTCGCGTGGACGTTAATAATGACAAATGGAACATGTTTGACTCAACAAACAAGTTTGGTTGCGCTTAACGAAGAAGGAAAACTCGTTTGTACGTTGTAGGCTCAATTGGAGGCCAATTTGGGTGCAATCCGAGAATACAAGGATTTGAGTGACCAAATGGACTCCGTTTGACTTCTAACCTCGCGTGGACGTTAATAATGACAAATGGAACATGTTTGACTCAACAAACAAGTTTGGTTGAGCTTAACGAAGAAGGAAAACTCGTTTGTACGTTGTAGGCTCAATTGGAGGCCAATTTGGGTGCAATCCGAGAATACAAGGATTTGAGTGACCAAATGGACTCCGTTTGACTTCTAACCTCGCGTGGACGTTAATAATGACAAATGGAACATGTTTGACTCAACAAACAAGTTTGGTTGAGCTTAACGAAGAAGGAAAACTCGTTTGTACGTTGTAGGCTCAATTGGAGGCCAATTTGGGTGCAATCCGAGAATACAAGGATTTGAGTGACCAAATGGACTCCGTTTGACTTCTAACCTCGCGTGGACGTTAATAATGACAAATGGAACATGTTTGACTCAACAAACAAGTTTGGTTGAGCTTAACGAAGAAGGAAAACTCGTTTGTACGTTGTAGGCTCAATTGGAGGCCAATTTGGGTGCAATCCGAGAATACAAGGATTTGAGTGACCAAATGGACTCCGTTTGACTTCTAACCTCGCGTGGACGTTAATAATGACAAATGGAACATGTTTGACTCAACAAACAAGTTTGGTTGAGCTTAACGAAGAAGGAAAACTCGTTTGTACGTTGTAGGCTCAATTGGAGGCCAATTTGGGTGCAATCCGAGAATACAAGGATTTGAGTGACCAAATGGACTCCGTTTGACTTCTAACCTCGCGTGGACGTTAATAATGACAAATGGAACATGTTTGACTCAACAAACAAGTTTGGTTGCGTTAACGAAGAAGGAAAACTCGTTTGTACGTTGTAGGCTCAATTGGAGGCCAATTTGGGTGCAATCCGAGAATACAAGGATTTGAGTGACCAAATGGACTCCGTTTGACTTCTAACCTCGCGTGGACGTTAATAATGACAAATGGAACATGTTTGACTCAACAAACAAGTTTGGTTAGCTTAACGAAGAAGGAAAACTCGTTTGTACGTTGTAGGCTCAATTGGAGGCCAATTTGGGTGCAATCCGAGAATACAAGGATTTGAGTGACCAAATGGACTCCGTTTGACTTCTAACCTCGCGTGGACGTTAATAATGACAAATGGAACATGTTTGACTCAACAAACAAGTTTGGTTGAGCTTAACGAAGAAGGAAAACTCGTTTGTACGTTGTAGGCTCAATTGGAGGCCAATTTGGGTGCAATCCGAGAATACAAGGATTTGAGTGACCAAATGGACTCCGTTTGACTTCTAACCTCGCGTGGACGTTAATAATGACAAATGGAACATGTTTGACTCAACAAACAAGTTTGGTTGCGCTTAACGAAGAAGGAAAACTCGTTTGTACGTTGTAGGCTCAATTGGAGGCCAATTTGGGTGCAATCCGAGAATACAAGGATTTGAGTGACCAAATGGACTCCGTTTGACTTCTAACCTCGCGTGGACGTTAATAATGACAAATGGAACATGTTTGACTCAACAAACAAGTTTGGTTAGCTTAACGAAGAAGGAAAACTCGTTTGTACGTTGTAGGCTCAATTGGAGGCCAATTTGGGTGCAATCCGAGAATACAAGGATTTGAGTGACCAAATGGACTCCGTTTGACTTCTAACCTCGCGTGGACGTTAATAATGACAAATGGAACATGTTTGACTCAACAAACAAGTTTGGTTGAGCTTAACGAAGAAGAAAACTCGTTTGTACGTTGTAGGCTCAATTGGAGGCCAATTTGGGTGCAATCCGAGAATACAAGGATTTGAGTGACCAAATGGACTCCGTTTGACTTCTAACCTCGCGTGGATGTTAATAATGACAAATGGAACATGTTTGACTCAACAAACAAGTTTGGTTGAGCTTAACGAAGAAGGAAAACTCGTTTGTACGTTGTAGGCTCAATTGGAGGCCAATTTGGGTGCAATCCGAGAATACAAGGATTTGAGTGACCAAATGGACTCCGTTTGACTTCTAACCTCGCGTGGACGTTAATAATGACAAATGGAACATGTTTGACTCAACAAACAAGTTTGGTTGAGTTTAACGAAGAAGGAAAACTCGTTTGTACGTTGTAGGCTCAATTGGAGGCCAATTTGGGTGCAATCCGAGAATACAAGGATTTGAGTGACCAAATGGACTCCGTTTGACTTCTAACCTCGCGTGGACGTTAATAATGACAAATGGAACATGTTTGACTCAACAAACAAGTTTGGTTGAGCTTAACGAAGAAGGAAAACTCGTTTGTACGTTGTAGGCTCAATTGGAGGCCAATTTGGGTGCAATCCGAGAATACAAGGATTTGAGTGACCAAATGGACTCCGTTTGACTTCTAACCTCGCGTGGACGTTAATAATGACAAATGGAACATGTTTGACTCAACAAACAAGTTTGGTTGAGTTTAACGAAGAAGGAAAACTCGTTTGTACGTTGTAGGCTCAATTGGAGGCCAATTTGGGTGCAATCCGAGAATACAAGGATTTGAGTGACCAAATGGACTCCGTTTGACTTCTAACCTCGCGTGGACGTTAATAATGACAAATGGAACATGTTTGACTCAACAAACAAGTTTGGTTGAGCTTAACGAAGAAGGAAAACTCGTTTGTACGTTGTAGGCTCAATTGGAGGCCAATTTGGGTGCAATCCGAGAATACAAGGATTTGAGTGACCAAATGGACTCCGTTTGACTTCTAACCTCGCGTGGACGTTAATAATGACAAATGGAACATGTTTGACTCAACAAACAAGTTTGGTTGCGCTTAACGAAGAAGGAAAACTCGTTTGTACGTTGTAGGCTCAATTGGAGGCCAATTTGGGTGCAATCCGAGAATACAAGGATTTGAGTGACCAAATGGACTCCGTTTGACTTCTAACCTCGCGTGGACGTTAATAATGACAAATGGAACATGTTTGACTCAACAAACAAGTTTGGTTAAGTTTAACGAAGAAGGAAAACTCGTTTGTACGTTGTAGGCTCAATTGGAGGCCAATTTGGGTGCAATCCGAGAATACAAGGATTTGAGTGACCAAATGGACTCCGTTTGACTTCTAACCTCGCGTGGACGTTAATAATGACAAATGGAACATGTTTGACTCAACAAACAAGTTTGGTTGAGCTTAACGAAGAAGGAAAACTCGTTTGTACGTTGTAGGCTCAATTGGAGGCCAATTTGGGTGCAATCCGAGAATACAAGGATTTGAGTGACCAAATGGACTCCGTTTGACTTCTAACCTCGCGTGGACGTTAATAATGACAAATGGAACATGTTTGACTCAACAAACAAGTTTGGTTAAGCTTTAACGAAGAAGGAAAACTCGTTTGTACGTTGTAGGCTCAATTGGAGGCCAATTTGGGTGCAATCCGAGAATACAAGGATTTGAGTGACCAAATGGACTCCGTTTGACTTCTAACCTCGCGTGGACGTTAATAATGACAAATGGAACATGTTTGACTCAACAAACAAGTTTGGTTAAGTTTAACGAAGAAGGAAAACTCGTTTGTACGTTGTAGGCTCAATTGGAGGCCAATTTGGGTGCAATCCGAGAATACAAGGATTTGAGTGACCAAATGGACTCCGTTTGACTTCTAACCTCGCGTGGACGTTAATAATGACAAATGGAACATGTTTGACTCAACAAACAAGTTTGGTTAAGTTTAACGAAGAAGGAAAACTCGTTTGTACGTTGTAGGCTCAATTGGAGGCCAATTTGGGTGCAATCCGAGAATACAAGGATTTGAGTGACCAAATGGACTCCGTTTGACTTCTAACCTCGCGTGGACGTTAATAATGACAAATGGAACATGTTTGACTCAACAAACAAGTTTGGTTAAGCTTAACGAAGAAGGAAAACTCGTTTGTACGTTGTAGGCTCAATTGGAGGCCAATTTGGGTGCAATCCGAGAATACAAGGATTTGAGTGACCAAATGGACTCCGTTTGACTTCTAACCTCGCGTGGACGTTAATAATGACAAATGGAACATGTTTGACTCAACAAACAAGTTTGGTTGAGCTTAACGAAGAAGGAAAACTCGTTTGTACGTTGTAGGCTCAATTGGAGGCCAATTTGGGTGCAATCCGAGAATACAAGGATTTGAGTGACCAAATGGACTCCGTTTGACTTCTAACCTCGCGTGGACGTTAATAATGACAAATGGAACATGTTTGACTCAACAAACAAGTTTGGTTAGCTTAACGAAGAAGGAAAACTCGTTTGTACGTTGTAGGCTCAATTGGAGGCCAATTTGGGTGCAATCCGAGAATACAAGGATTTGAGTGACCAAATGGACTCCGTTTGACTTCTAACCTCGCGTGGACGTTAATAATGACAAATGGAACATGTTTGACTCAACAAACAAGTTTGGTTAGCTTAACGAAGAAGGAAAACTCGTTTGTACGTTGTAGGCTCAATTGGAGGCCAATTTGGGTGCAATCCGAGAATACAAGGATTTGAGTGACCAAATGGACTCCGTTTGACTTCTAACCTCGCGTGGACGTTAATAATGACAAATGGAACATGTTTGACTCAACAAACAAGTTTGGTTAGCTTAACGAAGAAGGAAAACTCGTTTGTACGTTGTAGGCTCAATTGGAGGCCAATTTGGGTGCAATCCGAGAATACAAGGATTTGAGTGACCAAATGGACTCCGTTTGACTTCTAACCTCGCGTGGACGTTAATAATGACAAATGGAACATGTTTGACTCAACAAACAAGTTTGGTTGAGTTTAACGAAGAAGGAAAACTCGTTTGTACGTTGTAGGCTCAATTGGAGGCCAATTTGGGTGCAATCCGAGAATACAAGGATTTGAGTGACCAAATGGACTCCGTTTGACTTCTAACCTCGCGTGGACGTTAATAATGACAAATGGAACATGTTTGACTCAACAAACAAGTTTGGTTGAGCTTAACGAAGAAGGAAAACTCGTTTGTACGTTGTAGGCTCAATTGGAGGCCAATTTGGGTGCAATCCGAGAATACAAGGATTTGAGTGACCAAATGGACTCCGTTTGACTTCTAACCTCGCGTGGACGTTAATAATGACAAATGGAACATGTTTGACTCAACAAACAAGTTTGGTTAAGTTTAACGAAGAAGGAAAACTCGTTTGTACGTTGTAGGCTCAATTGGAGGCCAATTTGGGTGCAATCCGAGAATACAAGGATTTGAGTGACCAAATGGACTCCGTTTGACTTCTAACCTCGCGTGGACGTTAATAATGACAAATGGAACATGTTTGACTCAACAAACAAGTTTGGTTAAGTTTAACGAAGAAGGAAAACTCGTTTGTACGTTGTAGGCTCAATTGGAGGCCAATTTGGGTGCAATCCGAGAATACAAGGATTTGAGTGACCAAATGGACTCCGTTTGACTTCTAACCTCGCGTGGACGTTAATAATGACAAATGGAACATGTTTGACTCAACAAACAAGTTTGGTTAGCTTAACGAAGAAGGAAAACTCGTTTGTACGTTGTAGGCTCAATTGGAGGCCAATTTGGGTGCAATCCGAGAATACAAGGATTTGAGTGACCAAATGGACTCCGTTTGACTTCTAACCTCGCGTGGACGTTAATAATGACAAATGGAACATGTTTGACTCAACAAACAAGTTTGGTTAAGTTTAACGAAGAAGGAAAACTCGTTTGTACGTTGTAGGCTCAATTGGAGGCCAATTTGGGTGCAATCCGAGAATACAAGGATTTGAGTGACCAAATGGACTCCGTTTGACTTCTAACCTCGCGTGGACGTTAATAATGACAAATGGAACATGTTTGACTCAACAAACAAGTTTGGTTGAGCTTAACGAAGAAGGAAAACTCGTTTGTACGTTGTAGGCTCAATTGGAGGCCAATTTGGGTGCAATCCGAGAATACAAGGATTTGAGTGACCAAATGGACTCCGTTTGACTTCTAACCTCGCGTGGACGTTAATAATGACAAATGGAACATGTTTGACTCAACAAACAAGTTTGGTTAGCTTAACGAAGAAGGAAAACTCGTTTGTACGTTTGGCTCAATTGGAGGCCAATTTGGGTGCAATCCGAGAATACAAGGATTTGAGTGACCAAATGGACTCCGTTTGACTTCTAACCTCGCGTGGACGTTAATAATGACAAATGGAACATGTTTGACTCAACAAACAAGTTTGGTTGCGCTTAACGAAGAAGGAAAACTCGTTTGTACGTTGTAGGCTCAATTGGAGGCCAATTTGGGTGCAATCCGAGAATACAAGGATTTGAGTGACCAAATGGACTCCGTTTGACTTCTAACCTCGCGTGGACGTTAATAATGACAAATGGAACATGTTTGACTCAACAAACAAGTTTGGTTAGCTTAACGAAGAAGGAAAACTCGTTTGTACGTTGTAGGCTCAATTGGAGGCCAATTTGGGTGCAATCCGAGAATACAAGGATTTGAGTGACCAAATGGACTCCGTTTGACTTCTAACCTCGCGTGGACGTTAATAATGACAAATGGAACATGTTTGACTCAACAAACAGTTTGGTTGAGCTTAACGAAGAAGAAAACTCGTTTGTACGTTGTAGGCTCAATTGGAGGCCAATTTGGGTGCAATCCGAGAATACAAGGATTTGAGTGACCAAATGGACTCCGTTTGACTTCTAACCTCGCGTGGATGTTAATAATGACAAATGGAACATGTTTGACTCAACAAACAAGTTTGGTTAGTTAACGAAGAAGGAAAACTCGTTTGTACGTTGTGGCTCAATTGGAGGCCAATTTGGGTGCAATCCGAGAATACAAGGATTTGAGTGACCAAATGGACTCCGTTTGACTTCTAACCTCGCGTGGACGTTAATAATGACAAATGGAACATGTTTGACTCAACAAACAAGTTTGGTTAGCTTAACGAAGAAGGAAAACTCGTTTGTACGTTGTAGGCTCAATTGGAGGCCAATTTGGGTGCAATCCGAGAATACAAGGATTTGAGTGACCAAATGGACTCCGTTTGACTTCTAACCTCGCGTGGACGTTAATAATGACAAATGGAACATGTTTGACTCAACAAACAGTTTGGTTGAGCTTAACGAAGAAGAAAACTCGTTTGTACGTTGTAGGCTCAATTGGAGGCCAATTTGGGTGCAATCCGAGAATACAAGGATTTGAGTGACCAAATGGACTCCGTTTGACTTCTAACCTCGCGTGGACGTTAATAATGACAAATGGAACATGTTTGACTCAACAAACTAGTTTGGTTAAGTTTAACGAAGAAGAAAACTCGTTTGTACGTTTGGCTCAATTGGAGGCCAATTTGGGTGCAATCCGAGAATACAAGGATTTGAGTGACCAAATGGACTCCGTTTGACTTCTAACCTCGCGTGGATGTTAATAATGACAAATGGAACATGTTTGACTCAACAAACAAGTTTGGTTGAGCTTAACGAAGAAGGAAAACTCGTTTGTACGTTGTAGGCTCAATTGGAGGCCAATTTGGGTGCAATCCGAGAATACAAGGATTTGAGTGACCAAATGGACTCCGTTTGACTTCTAACCTCGCGTGGACGTTAATAATGACAAATGGAACATGTTTGACTCAACAAACAAGTTTGGTTAAGTTTAACGAAGAAGGAAAACTCGTTTGTACGTTGTAGGCTCAATTGGAGGCCAATTTGGGTGCAATCCGAGAATACAAGGATTTGAGTGACCAAATGGACTCCGTTTGACTTCTAACCTCGCGTGGACGTTAATAATGACAAATGGAACATGTTTGACTCAACAAACAAGTTTGGTTGAGCTTAACGAAGAAGGAAAACTCGTTTGTACGTTGTAGGCTCAATTGGAGGCCAATTTGGGTGCAATCCGAGAATACAAGGATTTGAGTGACCAAATGGACTCCGTTTGACTTCTAACCTCGCGTGGACGTTAATAATGACAAATGGAACATGTTTGACTCAACAAACAAGTTTGGTTAAGTTTAACGAAGAAGGAAAACTCGTTTGTACGTTGTAGGCTCAATTGGAGGCCAATTTGGGTGCAATCCGAGAATACAAGGATTTGAGTGACCAAATGGACTCCGTTTGACTTCTAACCTCGCGTGGACGTTAATAATGACAAATGGAACATGTTTGACTCAACAAACAAGTTTGGTTAAGTTTAACGAAGAAGGAAAACTCGTTTGTACGTTGTAGGCTCAATTGGAGGCCAATTTGGGTGCAATCCGAGAATACAAGGATTTGAGTGACCAAATGGACTCCGTTTGACTTCTAACCTCGCGTGGACGTTAATAATGACAAATGGAACATGTTTGACTCAACAAACTAGTTTGGTTAAGTTTAACGAAGAAGGAAAACTCGTTTGTACGTTGTAGGCTCAATTGGAGGCCAATTTGGGTGCAATCCGAGAATACAAGGATTTGAGTGACCAAATGGACTCCGTTTGACTTCTAACCTCGCGTGGACGTTAATAATGACAAATGGAACATGTTTGACTCAACAAACAAGTTTGGTTAAGTTTAACGAAGAAGGAAAACTCGTTTGTACGTTGTAGGCTCAATTGGAGGCCAATTTGGGTGCAATCCGAGAATACAAGGATTTGAGTGACCAAATGGACTCCGTTTGACTTCTAACCTCGCGTGGACGTTAATAATGACAAATGGAACATGTTTGACTCAACAAACAAGTTTGGTTGAGCTTAACGAAGAAGGAAAACTCGTTTGTACGTTGTAGGCTCAATTGGAGGCCAATTTGGGTGCAATCCGAGAATACAAGGATTTGAGTGACCAAATGGACTCCGTTTGACTTCTAACCTCGCGTGGACGTTAATAATGACAAATGGAACATGTTTGACTCAACAAACTAGTTTGGTTAAGTTTAACGAAGAAGGAAAACTCGTTTGTACGTTGTAGGCTCAATTGGAGGCCAATTTGGGTGCAATCCGAGAATACAAGGATTTGAGTGACCAAATGGACTCCGTTTGACTTCTAACCTCGCGTGGACGTTAATAATGACAAATGGAACATGTTTGACTCAACAAACAAGTTTGGTTAGCTTAACGAAGAAGGAAAACTCGTTTGTACGTTGTAGGCTCAATTGGAGGCCAATTTGGGTGCAATCCGAGAATACAAGGATTTGAGTGACCAAATGGACTCCGTTTGACTTCTAACCTCGCGTGGACGTTAATAATGACAAATGGAACATGTTTGACTCAACAAACAAGTTTGGTTAGCTTAACGAAGAAGGAAAACTCGTTTGTACGTTTAGGCTCAATTGGAGGCCAATTTGGGTGCAATCCGAGAATACAAGGATTTGAGTGACCAAATGGACTCCGTTTGACTTCTAACCTCGCGTGGACGTTAATAATGACAAATGGAACATGTTTGACTCAACAAACAAGTTTGGTTAAGCTTAACGAAGAAGAAAACTCGTTTGTACGTTGTGGCTCAATTGGAGGCCAATTTGGGTGCAATCCGAGAATACAAGGATTTGAGTGACCAAATGGACTCCGTTTGACTTCTAACCTCGCGTGGACGTTAATAATGACAAATGGAACATGTTTGACTCAACAAACAAGTTTGGTTAGCTTAACGAAGAAGGAAAACTCGTTTGTACGTTGTTGGCTCAATTGGAGGCCAATTTGGGTGCAATCCGAGAATACAAGGATTTGAGTGACCAAATGGACTCCGTTTGACTTCTAACCTCGCGTGGATGTTAATAATGACAAATGGAACATGTTTGACTCAACAAACAAGTTTGGTTGAGTTTAACGAAGAAGGAAAACTCGTTTGTACGTTGTAGGCTCAATTGGAGGCCAATTTGGGTGCAATCCGAGAATACAAGGATTTGAGTGACCAAATGGACTCCGTTTGACTTCTAACCTCGCGTGGACGTTAATAATGACAAATGGAACATGTTTGACTCAACAAACAAGTTTGGTTGAGCTTAACGAAGAAGGAAAACTCGTTTGTACGTTGTAGGCTCAATTGGAGGCCAATTTGGGTGCAATCCGAGAATACAAGGATTTGAGTGACCAAATGGACTCCGTTTGACTTCTAACCTCGCGTGGACGTTAATAATGACAAATGGAACATGTTTGACTCAACAAACAAGTTTGGTTAAGCTTAACGAAGAAGGAAAACTCGTTTGTACGTTTAGGCTCAATTGGAGGCCAATTTGGGTGCAATCCGAGAATACAAGGATTTGAGTGACCAAATGGACTCCGTTTGACTTCTAACCTCGCGTGGACGTTAATAATGACAAATGGAACATGTTTGACTCAACAAACAAGTTTGGTTGAGTTTAACGAAGAAGGAAAACTCGTTTGTACGTTGTAGGCTCAATTGGAGGCCAATTTGGGTGCAATCCGAGAATACAAGGATTTGAGTGACCAAATGGACTCCGTTTGACTTCTAACCTCGCGTGGACGTTAATAATGACAAATGGAACATGTTTGACTCAACAAACAAGTTTGGTTAGTTTAACGAAGAAGGAAAACTCGTTTGTACGTTGTGGCTCAATTGGAGGCCAATTTGGGTGCAATCCGAGAATACAAGGATTTGAGTGACCAAATGGACTCCGTTTGACTTCTAACCTCGCGTGGATGTTAATAATGACAAATGGAACATGTTTGACTCAACAAACTAGTTTGGTTAAGTTTAACGAAGAAGAAAACTCGTTTGTACGTATTGGCTCAATTGGAGGCCAATTTGGGTGCAATCCGAGAATACAAGGATTTGAGTGACCAAATGGACTCCGTTTGACTTCTAACCTCGCGTGGATGTTAATAATGACAAATGGAACATGTTTGACTCAACAAACTAGTTTGGTTAAGTTTAACGAAGAAGGAAAAACTCGTTTGTACGTATTGGCTCAATTGGAGGCCAATTTGGGTGCAATCCGAGAATACAAGGATTTGAGTGACCAAATGGACTCCGTTTGACTTCTAACCTCGCGTGGACGTTAATAATGACAAATGGAACATGTTTGACTCAACAAACTAGTTTGGTTAAGCTTAACGAAGAAGGAAAACTCGTTTGTACGTTGTAGGCTCAATTGGAGGCCAATTTGGGTGCAATCCGAGAATACAAGGATTTGAGTGACCAAATGGACTCCGTTTGACTTCTAACCTCGCGTGGACGTTAATAATGACAAATGGAACATGTTTGACTCAACAAACAAGTTTGGTTAAGTTTAACGAAGAAGGAAAACTCGTTTGTACGTTGTAGGCTCAATTGGAGGCCAATTTGGGTGCAATCCGAGAATACAAGGATTTGAGTGACCAAATGGACTCCGTTTGACTTCTAACCTCGCGTGGACGTTAATAATGACAAATGGAACATGTTTGACTCAACAAACAAGTTTGGTTGAGTTAACGAAGAAGGAAAACTCGTTTGTACGTTGTAGGCTCAATTGGAGGCCAATTTGGGTGCAATCCGAGAATACAAGGATTTGAGTGACCAAATGGACTCCGTTTGACTTCTAACCTCGCGTGGACGTTAATAATGACAAATGGAACATGTTTGACTCAACAAACTAGTTTGGTTGCGTTTAACGAAGAAGAAAACTCGTTTGTACGTTGTAGGCTCAATTGGAGGCCAATTTGGGTGCAATCCGAGAATACAAGGATTTGAGTGACCAAATGGACTCCGTTTGACTTCTAACCTCGCGTGGACGTTAATAATGACAAATGGAACATGTTTGACTCAACAAACAAGTTTGGTTAGCTTAACGAAGAAGGAAAACTCGTTTGTACGTTGTGGCTCAATTGGAGGCCAATTTGGGTGCAATCCGAGAATACAAGGATTTGAGTGACCAAATGGACTCCGTTTGACTTCTAACCTCGCGTGGACGTTAATAATGACAAATGGAACATGTTTGACTCAACAAACTAGTTTGGTTAAGTTTAACGAAGAAGAAAACTCGTTTGTACGTTTGGCTCAATTGGAGGCCAATTTGGGTGCAATCCGAGAATACAAGGATTTGAGTGACCAAATGGACTCCGTTTGACTTCTAACCTCGCGTGGATGTTAATAATGACAAATGGAACATGTTTGACTCAACAAACAGTTTGGTTAGTTTAACGAAGAAGGAAAACTCGTTTGTACGTTTGGCTCAATTGGAGGCCAATTTGGGTGCAATCCGAGAATACAAGGATTTGAGTGACCAAATGGACTCCGTTTGACTTCTAACCTCGCGTGGACGTTAATAATGACAAATGGAACATGTTTGACTCAACAAACAAGTTTGGTTGCGTTTAACGAAGAAGGAAAACTCGTTTGTACGTTGTAGGCTCAATTGGAGGCCAATTTGGGTGCAATCCGAGAATACAAGGATTTGAGTGACCAAATGGACTCCGTTTGACTTCTAACCTCGCGTGGACGTTAATAATGACAAATGGAACATGTTTGACTCAACAAACAAGTTTGGTTGAGCTTAACGAAGAAGGAAAACTCGTTTGTACGTTTGGCTCAATTGGAGGCCAATTTGGGTGCAATCCGAGAATACAAGGATTTGAGTGACCAAATGGACTCCGTTTGACTTCTAACCTCGCGTGGATGTTAATAATGACAAATGGAACATGTTTGACTCAAAAAACTAGTTTGGTTAAGTTTAACGAAGAAGAAAACTCGTTTGTACGTTTTGGCTCAATTGGAGGCCAATTTGGGTGCAATCCGAGAATACAAGGATTTGAGTGACCAAATGGACTCCGTTTCACTTCTAACCTCGCGTGGACGTTAATAATGACAAATGGAACATGTTTGACTCAACAAACTAGTTTGGTTAAGTTTAACGAAGAAGAAAAACTCGTTTGTACGTTTTGGCTCAATTGGAGGCCAATTTGGGTGCAATCCGAGAATACAAGGATTTGAGTGACCAAATGGACTCCGTTTGACTTCTAACCTCGCGTGGATGTTAATAATGACAAATGGAACATGTTTGACTCAACAAACAAGTTTGGTTAAGTTTAACGAAGAAGAAAAACTCGTTTGTACGTATTGGCTCAATTGGAGGCCAATTTGGGTGCAATCCGAGAATACAAGGATTTGAGTGACCAAATGGACTCCGTTTGACTTCTAACCTCGCGTGGACGTTAATAATGACAAATGGAACATGTTTGACTCAACAAACAAGTTTGGTTGAGCTTAACGAAGAAGGAAAACTCGTTTGTACGTTGTAGGCTCAATTGGAGGCCAATTTGGGTGCAATCCGAGAATACAAGGATTTGAGTGACCAAATGGACTCCGTTTGACTTCTAACCTCGCGTGGAGTTAATAATGACAAATGGAACATGTTTGACTCAACAAACAAGTTTGGTTGCGCTTAACGAAGAAGGAAAACTCGTTTGTACGTTGTAGGCTCAATTGGAGGCCAATTTGGGTGCAATCCGAGAATACAAGGATTTGAGTGACCAAATGGACTCCGTTTGACTTCTAACCTCGCGTGGACGTTAATAATGACAAATGGAACATGTTTGACTCAACAAACAAGTTTGGTTAGCTTTAACGAAGAAGGAAAACTCGTTTGTACGTTGTAGGCTCAATTGGAGGCCAATTTGGGTGCAATCCGAGAATACAAGGATTTGAGTGACCAAATGGACTCCGTTTGACTTCTAACCTCGCGTGGATGTTAATAATGACAAATGGAACATGTTTGACTCAACAAACAAGTTTGGTTAGCATTAACGAAGAAGGAAAACTCGTTTGTACGTTTGGTTCAATTGGAGGCCAATTTGGGTGCAATCCGAGAATACAAGGATTTGAGTGACCAAATGGACTCCGTTTGACTTCTAACCTCGCGTGGATGTTAATAATGACAAATGGAACATGTTTGACTCAACAAACAAGTTTGGTTAGTTTAACGAAGAAGGAAAACTCGTTTGTACGTATTGGCTCAATTGGAGGCCAATTTGGGTGCAATCCGAGAATACAAGGATTTGAGTGACCAAATGGACTCCGTTTGACTTCTAACCTCGCGTGGATGTTAATAATGACAAATGGAACATGTTTGACTCAACAAACAAGTTTGGTTGCGCTTAACGAAGAAGGAAAACTCGTTTGTACGTTTGGCTCAATTGGATGCCAATTTGGGTGCAATCCGAGAATACAAGGATTTGAGTGACCAAATGGACTCCGTTTGACTTCTAACCTCGCGTGGATGTTAATAATGACAAATGGAACATGTTTGACTCAACAAACTAGTTTGGTTAAGTTTAACGAAGAAGGAAAACTCGTTTGTACGTTTTGGCTCCAATTGGAGGCCAATTTGGGTGCAATCCGAGAATACAAGGATTTGAGTGACCAAATGGACTCCGTTTGACTTCTAACCTCGCGTGGACGTTAATAATGACAAATGGAACATGTTTGACTCAAAAAACAAGTTTGGTTGCTCTTAACGAAGAAGAAAACTCGTTTGTACGTTGTAGGCTCAATTGGAGGCCAATTTGGGTGAAATCCGAGAATACAAGGATTTGAGTGACCAAATGGACTCCGTTTGGCTTCTAACCTCGCGTAGACGTTACTAATGACAAATGGAACATGTTTGACTCAACAAACTAGTTTGGTTAAGTTTAACGAAAAAGGAAAACTTGTTTGTACGTTTTGGCTCAATTGGAGGCCAATTTGGGTGCAATCCGAGAATACAAGGATTTGAGTGACCAAATGGACTCCGTTTGACTTCTAACCTCGTGTGAACGTTAATAACGACAAATAGAACATGTTTGACTCAACAAACAAGTTTGGTTGCTCTTAACGAAAAAGGAAAACTCGTTTGTACGTTGTAGGCTCAATTGGAGGCCGATTTGGGTGAAATCCGAGAATAGAAGGATTTGAGTGACCAAATGGACTTCGTTTGACTTCTAACCTCGCGTGGACGTTAATAATGACAAATGGAACATGTTTGACTCAAAAACTATTTTGTTAAGTTTAACGAAGAAGGAAAACTCGTTTGTACGTTTTGGCTCAATTGGAGGCCAATTTGGGTGAAATCCGAGAATACAAAGATTTGAGTAAACAAATGGACTCCGTTTGACTTCTAACCTCGCCTGGACATTAATAATGACAAATGGAACATGTTTGACTCAACAAACAAGTTTGGTTGCGCTTAACGAAGAAGGAAAACTCGTTTGTAAGTTGTATGCTCAATTGGAGGCCAATTTGGGTGAAATCCGAGAATACATGGATTTGAGCGACCAAATGGACTCCGTTTGAATTCTAACCTCACGTGGATGTTAATAATGACAAATGGAACATGTCTGACTCAACAAACAAGTTTGGTTGCGCTTAACGAAGAAGGAAAACCCGTTTGTACATTGTCGGCACAATTGGAGGCCAATTTGGGTGCAATCGGAGAATACAAGGATTTGAGTGACCAAATGAACTCCGTTTGACTTCTAACCACGCGTGGACGTTAATAATGACAAATGTAACATGTTTGACTCGACAAAAAATTTTGGTTGCGCTTAACGAAGAAGGAAAACCCGTTTGTACGTTGTAGACTCAATTGGAGGCCAATTTGGGTGCAATCCGAGAATACAAGGATTTGAGTGACCAAATGGACTCCGTTTCACTTCTAACCTCGCGTCGACGTTAATAATTTCAAATGGAACATTTTTTACTCAAAAACTAGTTGGTTTAAGTTTAGCGAAGAAGGAAAACTCATTTGTACGTTTTGGCTCAATTGGAGGCCAATATGGGTGCAATCCAACAATACAAGGATTTAAGTGACCAAATGGACTCCGTTTGACTTCTAACCTCGCGTGGACGTTAAAAAGACAAATGGAACATGTTTGACTCAACAAACAAGTTTGGTTGCAGCTTAACGAAGAAGAAAACTCGTTTGTACGTTGTAGGCTCATTGGAGCCAATTGGGGTGCAATCCGAGAATACAAGGATTTGAGTGACCAAATGGACTCCGTTTGACTTCTAACCTCCGTGGACGTTAATAATGACAAATGGAAGCATGTTTGACTCAACACACAAGTTATGGTTCGCTTAACAAAGAAGGAAAAATCCGTTTGTACGTTGTAGGCTCAATTGGAGGCCAATTTTGGGTTGCAATCCGAGATACAAGGATTTGAGTGACCAAATGGACTCCGTTTACTTTAACTCGGCGTGGAGTTAATAATGACAAATGGAACATGTTTGACTCGAACAAACTAGTTTCGTTAAGCTTAACGAGAAGAAACTCGTTGTACGTTGTGGCTTATTGAGGCCATTTGGGGCAATCCGAAATACAAGATTTGAGTGCCAAATGGACTCCGTTTGACTTCTAACCTCGTTGATTTAATAATGACAAATGAACATGTTTGACCAAAACCAATGTTTGGTGCGATTAACGAAGAAGGAAAACTCGTTTGTACGTTTGGCTCATTTGAGGCCAGTTTGGGAGCATCCGAGAATACAGAACAATCCAAATTGTTTGTCATTCAATCGTCCAATAATGACAAATGAACATGTTTGACTCAACAAACTAGTTTTGGTTAAGCTAACGAGAAGGAAACTCGTTGTACGTTTGGCCAAATGAACAATTTGGTGCCATCCGAGAATACAAGATTGAGTGACAAATGGACTACGCGTGGACATTAATAATGACAAATGGAGCATGTTTGACTCGAAAAAAAAGTTTGGTAGCGCTTAACGAAGAAGGAAAACTCGTTTGTACGATG
>QNQO01004398.1:0-27191 GCA_003290165.1 Berberis thunbergii | reverse complement strand
AAATTCGCCTCCAATTGATCCTATAAGGTAAAAAACGAGTTTTCCTTTCTCGTTAAGCACAACCAAAGTTTTTTGTTGAGTCAAAGATGTTCCATTTGTCATTATTATGGTGGCCACGTGAGGTTAGGATTAAAACGGGAGGTTATTTGGTCACTCAAATCCTTGTATTCTCGGATTGCACCCAAATTGTCCTCGCAATTGAGCCTACAACGTACAAACGAGTTTTCCTTATTTGTTAAGCCCAAATGAACATGTTTTTAGTCAAACATAATCGATTTGTCGTTATTATAGTGCCACGTGAGGTTAGGATTCAAACGGAGGTCATTTGGTCACTCAAATCCTTGTATCTCGGATTGCACCCAAATTGGTTCTCCAATTGAGCCTACAACGTACAAACGATTTTCCTTCTCTTTAAGCACAACCGAACTTGTTGTTTTTCAAATATGTTCCATTTTATTTTATTATAATGCCATATGAGGTTAGCATTCAATGGAGGTCATATGGTCACTCAAATCCCTTGTATTCTCGTATTGCACCCAAATTGGCCTCCAATTGAGAAGGAAACAAACAAACAAGTTTTCCTTTTCGTTAAGCACCAACCGAACTTGTTTGTTGAGTCAAAATATTCCATTTTTGTTATTATGGTGCAACATGAGTTTAGGATTCAAAGCAGAGGTCATTTGGTCACTCAAATCCTTGTATTCTCGGATTGCACCCAAAATTGGCCTCCAATTGAGCCTACAACGTACAAATGAGTTTTCCTTCTTCGTTTAAGCACAATGAACGTGTTTGTTCAGTCAAACATGTTCCATTTGTCGTTATTATGGTGCCACGTGAGGTTAGGAATCAAACGGAGGTCATTTGGTCACCTCAAATCCTTCTTTCTCGGATTGCAACCGAAATTGGCCTCCAATTGAGCCTACAATGTACAAACGAGTTTTCCTTTTTCGTTAAGCACAACCGAACGTTTGTTGAGTCAACATGTTCCATTTGTCGTTATGATGGTGGCACATGAGGTTAGGATTCAAACGGAGGTCATTTGGTCACTCAAATCCTTGTATTCTCAGATTGCACCCAAATTGGCCTCCAATTGAGCCTACAACGTACAAACGAGGTGTTCCTTCTTCTTTTAAGCACAACCAAACTTGTTTGTTTTTTTGAAATATGTTCCATTTTTTGTTTATTATAATTCCACATGAGGTTAGCATTCAATGGAGGTCATTTGGTCACTCAAATCCTTGATTCTCGTATTGCACCCAAATTGGCCTCCAATTGAGCAGAAAACAAACAAACAAGTTTTCCTTTTTCAATAAGCACAACCCAACTTTGTTTGTTGAGTCAAACATATTCCATTTTTCATTATTATGGTGCAACATGAGTTTAGGATTCAAACGGAGGTCATTTGGTCACTCAAATCCTTTTATTCTCGGATTGCACCCAAATTGGCCTCCAATTGAGCCTACAACGTACAAATGCGTTTTCCTTATTCGTTAAGCACAAATGAACATGTTTGTTGAGTCAAACATGTTCCATTTGTCGTTATTATGGTGCCACATGAGATTAGGATTCAAACGGAGGTCATTTGGTCACTCAAATTATTGTATTCTCGAATTGCACCAAATTGGCCTCCAATTGAGCCTACAACGTACAAACAACTTTTCCTTCTTCATTAAGCACAACCGAACTCTTTTTTTCGAATCAAACATGTTCCATTTGTCATTATTATGGTGCAACAGGAGGTTAGGATTCAAATGGAGGTCATTTGGTCACTCAAATCCTTGTATTCTCAGATAGCATCCAAATTGGCTTCCAATTGAGTCTACAACGTACAAACGAGTTTCCCTTCTATGTTAAGCACAACCGAACTTGTTTGTTCCATCAACCATGTCCATTTGTCGGTATTATGGTGTCGCGCAAGGTTAGGATTCAAACGGAGGCCATTTGGTCACTCAAATCCTTGTATTCTCGGATTGCACCGAAATTGGCCTCCGATTGAGCCTACAATGTACAAACGAGTTTTCCTTTTTCGTAAAGTACAACCGAACGTGTTTGTTGAGTATGGTGCCACGTGAGGTTAGGATTCAAACGGAGGTCATTTGGTCACTCAAATCCTTGTTTTCTCGGATTGCACCCAAATTCGCCTCCAATTGATCCTATAAGGTACAAACGAGTTTTCCTTTCTCGTTAAGCACAACCAAAGTTTTGTTGTTGAGTCAAAGATGTTCCATTTGTCATTATTATGGTGCCACGTGAGGTTAGGATTAAAACGGAGGTTATTTGGTCACTCAAATCCTTGTATTCTCGGATTGCACCCAAATTGTCCTCCAATTGAGCCTACAACGTACAAACGAGTTTTCCTTATTTGTTAAGCCAAATGACCATGTTTTTTTAGTCAAACATAATCCATTTGTCGTTATTATGGTGCCACGTGAGGTTAGGATTCAAATGGAGGTCATTTGGTCACTCAAATCCTTGTATTCTCGGATTGCACCCAAATTGGTCTCCAATTGAGCCTACAACGTACAGACGAATTTTCCTTCTTCTTTAAGCACAACCGAACTTGTTTGTTTTTTCAAATATGTTCCATTTTATGTTATTATAATGCCATATGAGGTTAGCATTCAAATGGAGGTCATTTAGTCACTCAAATCCTTGTATTCTCGTATTGCACCCAAATTGGCCTCCAATTGAGCAGAAAACAAACAAACAAGTTTTCCTTTTTCGTTTCAGCACAACCGAACTTTTTTGTTGAGTCAAAAATATTCCATTTTTTATTATTATGGTTTAACATGAGTTTAGGATTCAAACAGAGGTCATTGGTCACTCAAATCCTTGTATTCTCGGATTGCACCCAAATTGGCCTCCAATTGAGCCTACAACGTACAAATGAGTTTTCCTTTTCGTTAAGCACAACCGAACGTGTTTGTTGACTCAAACATGTTCCATTTGTCGTTATGATGGTGGCACATGAGGTTAGGATTCAAACGGAGGTCATTTGGTCACTCAAATCCTTGTATTCTCAGATTGCACCCAAATTGGCCTCCAATTGAGCCTACAACGTACAAACGAGTGTTCCTACTTCTTTAAGCACAACCAACTTGTTTGTTGTTTCAAATATGTTCCATTTTTTGTTATTATAATGCCACATGAGGTTAGCATTCAAATGGAGGTCATTTGGTCACTCAAATCCTTGTATTCTCATATTGCACCCAAATTGGCCTCCAATTGAGCAGAAAACAAACAAACAAGTTTTCCTTTTTCAATAAGCACAACCCAACTTGTTTGTTGAGTCAAACATATTCCATTTTTCATTATTATGGTGCAACATGAGTTTAGGATTCAAACGGAGGTCATTTGGTCGCTCAAATTATTGTATTCTCGAATTGCACCCAAATTGGCCTCCAATTGAGCCTACAACGTACAAACAACTTTTCCTTCTTCATTAAGCACAACCGAACTCTTTTTTTCGAATCAAACATGTTCCATTTTTCATTATTATGGTGCAACAGGATGTTAGGATTCAAATGGAGGTCATTTGGTCACTCAAATCCTTGTATTCTCAGATAGCATCCAAATTGGCTTCCAATTGAGTCTACGACTTACAAACGAGTTTCCCTTCTATGTTAAGCACAACCGAACTTGTTTGTTCCATCAACCATGTTCCATTTCTCGGTATTATGGTGTCGCGCAAGGTTAGGATTCAAACGGAGGTCATTTGGTCACTCAAATCCTTGTATTCTCGGATTGCACCGAAATTGGCCTCCGATTGAGCCTACAATGTACAAACGAGTTTTCCTTTTTCGTTAAGTACAACCGAACGTGTTTGTTGAGTATGGTGCCACGTGAGGTTAGGATTCAAACGGAGGTCATTTGGTCACTCAAATCCTTGTTTTCTCGGATTGCACCCAAATTCGCCTCCAATTGATCCTATAAGGTAAAAACGAGTTTTCCTTTCTCGTTAAGCACAACCAAAGTTTTTTGTTGAGTCAAAGATGTTCCATTTGTCATTATTATGGTGCCACGTGAGGTTAGGATTAAAACGGAGGTTATTTGGTCACTCAAATCCTTGTATTCTCGGATTGCACCCAAATTGTCCTCCAATTGAGCCTACAACGTACAAACGAGTTTTCCTTATTTGTTAAGCCCAAATGAACATGTTTTTTAGTCAAACATAATCGATTTGTCTTTATTATGGTGCCACGTGAGGTTAGGATTCAAACGGAGGTCATTTGGTCACTCAAATCCTTGTATTCTCGGATTGCACCCAAATTGGTCTCCAATTGAGCCTACAACGTACAAACGAATTTTCCTTCTTCTTTAAGCACAACCGAACTTGTTTGTTTTTTCAAATATGTTCCATTTTATTTTATTATAATGCCATATGAGGTTAGCATTCAAATGGAGGTCATATGGTCACTCAAATCCTTGTATTCTCGTATTGCACCCAAATTGGCCTCCAATTGAGCAGAAAACAAACAAACAAGTTTTCCTTTTTCGTTAAGCACAACCGAACTTTTTGTTGAGTCAAAAATATTCCATTTTTTGTTATTATGGTTTAACATGAGTTTAGGATTCAAACAGAGGTCATTTGGTCACTCAAATCCTTGTATTCTCGGATTGCACCCAAATTGGCCTCCAATTGAGCCTACAACGTACAAATGAGTTTTCCTTCTTCGTTAAGCACAAATGAACGTGTTTGTTCAGTCAAACATGTTCCATTTGTCGTTATTATGGTGCCACATGAGGTTAGGAATCAAACGGAGGTCATTTGGTCACTGAAATCCTTGTATTCTCAGATTGCACCGAAATTGGCCTCCAATTGAGCCTACAATGTACAAACGAGTTTTCCTTTTTCGTTAAGCACAACCGAACGTGTTTGTTGACTCAAACATGTTCCATTTGTCGTTATGATGGTGGCACATGAGGTTAGGATTCAAACGGAGGTCATTTGGTCACTCAAATCCTTGTATTCTCAGATTGCACCCAAATTGGCCTCCAATTGAGCCTACAACGTACAAACGAGTGTTCCTTCTTCTTTAAGCACAACCAAACTTGTTTGTTTTTTCAAATATGTTCCATTTTTGTTATTATAATGCCACATGAGGTTAGCATTCAAATGGAGGTCATTTGGTCACTCAAATCCTTGTATTCTCGTATTGCACCCAAATTGGCCTCCAATTGAGCAGAAAACAAACAAACAAGTTTTCCTTTTTCAATAAGCATAACCCAACTTGTTTGTTGAGTCAAACATATTCCATTTTTCATTATTATGGTGCAACATGAGTTTAGGATTCAAACGGAGGTCATTTGGTCACTCAAATCCTTTTATTCTCGGATTGCACCCAAATTGGCCTCCAATTGAGCCTACAACGTACAAATGAGTTTTCCTTCTTCGTTAAGCACAAATGAACATGTTTGTTGAGTCAACATGTTCCATTTGTCGTTATTATTGTTCCACATGAGATTAGGATTCAAACGGAGGTCATTTGGTCACTCAAATTATTGTATTCTCGAATTGCACCCAAATTGGCTTCCAATTGAGCCTACAACGTACAAACAACTTTTCCTTCTTCATTAAGCACAACCAAACTCTTTTTTTCGAATCAAACATGTTCCATTTGTAATTATTATGGTGCAACAGGAGGTTAGGATTCAAATGGAGGTCATTTGGTCACTCAAATCCTTGTATTCTCAGATAGCATCCAAATTGGCTTCCAATTGAGTCTACAACGTACAAACGAGTTTCCCTTCTATGTTAAGCACAACCGAAATTGTTTGTTCCATCAACCATGTTCCATTTGTCGGTATTATGGTGTCGCGCAAGGTTAGGATTCAAACGGAGGCCATTTGGTCACTCAAATCCTTGTATTCTCAGATTGCACCGAAATTGGCCTCCAATTGAGCCTACAATGTACAAACGAGTTTTCCTTCTTCGTTAAGCACAAATGAACGTGTTTGTTCAGTCAAACATGTTCCATTTGTCGTTATTATGGTGCCACATGAGGTTAGGAATCAAACGGAGGTCATTTGGTCACTGAAATCCTTGTATTCTCAGATTGCACCGAAATTGGCCTCCAATTGAGCCTACAATGTACAAACGAGTTTTCCTTTTTCGTTAAGCACAACCGAACGTGTTTGTTGACTCAAACATGTTCCATTTGTCGTTTATGATGGTGGCACATGAGGTTAGGATTCAAACGGAGGTCATTTGGTCACTCAAATCCTTGTATTCTCAGATTGCACCCAAATTGGCCTCCAATTGAGCCTACAACGTACAAACGAGTGTTCCTTCTTCTTTAAGCACAACCAAACTTGTTTGTTTTTTTCAAATATGTTCCATTTTGTTATTATAATGCCACATGAGGTTAGCATTCAAATGGAGGTCATTGGTCACTCAAATCCTTGTATTCTCGTATTGCACCCAAATTGGCCTCCAATTGAGCAGAAAACAAACAAACAAGTTTCCTTTTTCAATAAGCATAACCCAACTTGTTTGTTGAGTCAAACATATTCCATTTTTCATTATTATGGTGCAACATGAGTTTAGGATTCAACGGAGGTCATTTGGTCACTCAAATCCTTTTATTCTCGGATTGCACCCAAATTGGCCTCCAATTGAGCCTACAACGTACAAATGAGTTTTCCTTCTTCGTTAAGCACAAATGAACATGTTTGTTGAGTCAAACATGTTCCATTTGTCGTATTATTGTTCCACATGAGATTAGGATCAAACGGAGGTCATTTGGTCACTCAAATTATTGTATTCTCGAATTGCACCCAAATTGGCTTCCAATTGAGCCTACAACGTACAAACAACTTTTCCTTCTTCATTAAGCACAACCAAACTCTTTTTTTCGAATCAAACATGTTCCATTTGTAATTATTATGGTTGCAACAGGAGGTTAGGATTCAAATGGAGGTCATTTGGTCACTCAAATCCTTGTATTCTCAGATAGCATCCAAATTGGCTTCCAATTGAGCCTACAACGTACAAACGAGTTTCCTTCTTCGTTAAGCACAACCGAACTTGTTTGTTCATCAACATGTTCCATTTGTCTATTATGGTTCACGCAGGTTAGGATTCAAACGGAGGTCATTTGGTCACTCAAATCCTTGTATTCTCGGATTGCACCCAAATTGGCCTCCAATTGAGCCACAAGTACAAACGAGTTTTCCTTTTTCGTTAAGACAACCGAACGTGTTGTCTGTCATGTATATGGTGCCACGTGAGGTTAGGATTCAAACGGAGGTCATTTGGTCACTCAAATCCTTGTATTCTCGGATTGCACCCAAATTGCCTCCAATTGAGCCTATAACGTACAAACGAGTTTTCCTTTCTCGTTAAGCACAACCAAATTTTTGTTGAGTCAAAGATGTTCCATTTGTCATTATTATGTGCCACGTGAGGTTAGGATTAAAACGGAGGTATTTGGTCACTCAAATCCTTGTATTCTCGGATTGCACCCAAATTGCCTCCAATTGAGCCTACAACGTACAAACGAGTTTTCCTTTTTGTTAAGCCAAAGAACATGTTTTTTAGTCAAACATTTCCATTTGTCGTTATTATGGTGCCACGTGAGGTTAGATTCAAACGGAGGTCATTTGGTCACTCAAATCCTTGTATTCTCGGATTGCACCCAAATTGGCTCCAATTGAGCCTACAACGTACAAACGATTTTCCTTCTTCTTTAAGCACAACCGAACTTGTTTGTTTTTCAAATATGTTCCATTTTATGTTATTATAATGCCATATGAGGTTAGCATTCAAATGGAGGTCATTTGGTCACTCAAATCCTTGTATTCTCGATTGCACCCAAATTGGCCTCCAATTGAGCAGAAACAAACAAACAAGTTTTCCTTTTTCGTTAAGCACAACCGAACTTGTTTGTTGAGTCAAAATATTCCATTTTTGTTATTATGGTTTAACATGAGTTTAGCATTCAAACGAGGTCATTTGGTCACTCAAATCCTTGTATTCTCGGATTGCACCCAAATTGGCCTCCAATTGAGCCTACAACGTACAAATGAGTTTTCCTTCTTCGTTAAGCACAAATGAACTGTTTGTTAGTCAAACATGTTCCATTTGTCGTTATTATGGTGCCACGTGAGGTTAGGAATCAAACGGAGGTCATTTGGTCACTCAAATCCTTGTATTCTCGGATTGCACCCAAATTGGCCTCCAATTGAGCCTACAATGTACAAACGAGTTTTCCTTTTCGTTAAGCACAACCGAACGTGTTTTTGATCAAACATGTTCCATTTGTCGTTATGATGGTGCACATGAGGTTAGGATTCAAACGGAGGTCATTTGGTCACTCAAATCCTTGTATTCTCAGATTGCACCCAAATTGGCCTCCAATTGAGCCTACAACGTACAAACGAGTTTCCTTCTTCTTTAAGCACAACCAAACTTGTTTGTTTTTTCAAATATGTTCCATTTTTTGTTATTATAATGCCACATGAGGTTAGCATTCAAATGGAGGTCATTTGGTCACTCAAATCCTTGTATTCTCGTATTGCACCCAAATTGGCCTCCAATTGAGCAGAAAACAAACAAACAAGTTTTCCTTTTTCATAAGCACAACCCAACTTGTTTGTTGAGTCAAACATATTCCATTTTTCATTATTATGGTGCAACATGAGTTTAGGATTCAAACGGAGGTCATTTGGTCACTCAAATCCTTTATTCTCGGATTGCACCCAAATTGGCCTCCAATTGAGCCTACAACGTACAAATGAGTTTTCCTTCTTCGTTAAGCACAAATGAACATGTTTGTTGAGTCAAACATGTTCCATTTGTCGTTATTATTGTTCCACATGAGATTAGGATTCAAACGGAGGTCATTTGGTCACTCAAATTATTGTATTCTCGAATTGCACCCAAATTGGCCTCCAATTGAGCCTACAACGTACAAACAATTTTCCTTCTTCATTAAGCACAACCGAACTCTTTTTTTGAATCAAACATGTTCCATTTGTCATTATTATGGTGCAACAGGAGGTTAGAATTCAAATGGAGGTCATTTGGTCACTCAAATCCTTGTATTCTCAGATAGCATCCAAATTGGCTCCAATTGAGTCTACAACGTACAAACGAGTTTCCCTTCTTGTTAAGCACAACCGAACTTGTTTGTTCATCAACCATGTTCCATTTTCGTATTATGGTGTCGCGCAAGGTTAGATTCAAACGGAGGTCATTTGGTCACTCAAATCCTTGTATTCTCGGATTGCACCAAATTGGCCTCCATTGAGCCTACAATGTACAAACGAGTTTTCCTTTTTCGTTAAGTACAACTTTTTGAGAACGTTCATTTGCTTATATGGTGCCACGTGAGGTTAGGATTCAAACGGAGGTCATTTGGTCACTCAAATCCTTGTATTCTCGGATTGCACCCAAATTGGCCTCCAATTGACCTATAACGTACAAACGAGTTTTCCTTCTTCGTTAAGCACAACCAAAGTTTTTGTTGAGTCAAAGATGTTCCATTTGTCATTATTATGGTGCCACGTGAGGTTAGGATTAAAACGGAGGTTATTTGGTCACTCAAATCCTTGTATTCTCGGATTGCACCCAAATTGCCTCCAATTGAGCCTACAACGTACAAACGAGTTTTCCTTTTGTTAAGCCAAATGAACATGTTTTTAGTCAAACATATCCATTTGTCATTATTATGGTGCCACGTGAGGTTAGGATTCAAACGGAGGTCATTTGGTCACTCAAATCCTTGTATTCTCGGATTGCACCCAAATTGGCCTCCAATTGAGCCTACAACGTACAAACGAGTTTTCCTTCTTCTTTAAGCACAACCGAACTTGTTTGTTTTTCAAAATGTTCCATTTGTATTATTAATGCCATATGAGGTTAGCATTCAAAGGAGGTCATTTGGTCACTCAAATCCTTGTATTCTCGTATTGCACCCAAATTGGCCTCCAATTGAGCAAAACGAACAAACAAGTTTTCCTTTTCGTTAAGCACAACCGAACTTGTTTGTTGAGTCAAAATATTCCATTTTTGTTATTATGGTAACATGAGTTAGATTCAAACGAGGTCATTTGGTCACTCAAATCCTTGTATTCTCGGATTGCACCCAAATTGGCCTCCAATTGAGCCTACAACGTACAAATGAGTTTTCCTTCTTCGTTAAGCACAAATGAACTGTTTGTTCAGTCAAACATGTTCCATTTGTCTTATTATGTGCCACATGAGGTTAGAATCAAACGGAGGTCATTTGGTCACTCAAATCCTTGTATTCTCGGATTGCACCAAATTGGCCTCCAATTGAGCCTACAACGTACAAACGAGTTTTCCTTTTCGTTAAGCACAACCGAACGTGTTTTTTGAGTCAAACATGTTCCATTTGTCTTATGATGGTGCACATGAGGTTAGGATTCAAACGGAGGTCATTTGGTCACTCAAATCCTTGTATTCTCAGATTGCACCCAAATTGGCCTCCAATTGAGCCTACAACGTACAAACGAGTTTTCCTTCTTCGTTAAACTTAACCAAACTAGTTTGTTTAGTCAAACATGTTCCATTTTTCATTATTAAAGTCCACGCGAGGTTAGATGTCAAACCGAGTCCATTTGGTCACTTGAATCCTTGTATTCTCGGATTGCACCCAAATTGGCCTCCAATTGAGCCTACTACGTAAAACGAGTTTTCCTTCTTCGTTAAGCGCTACCGAACTAGTTTGTTGGAGTCAAACATACTCCATTTGTCATTATTAACTTTCACACGACGTTAAATGTCAAACCGAGTCCATTTGGTCACTCAAATCCTTGTATTCTCGGATTGCACCCAAATTGGCCTTCAATTGAGCCTACAACGTACAAACGTGTTTTCCTTCTTTGTTAAGCGCAACTGAAGTTTTTGTTGAGTCAAACATGCTCCATTTGTCATTATTAACGTCCACACAAGGTTAAGATGTCAAACCGAGTCCATTTGGTCACTCAAATCCTTGTATTCTTGATTGCACCCAAATTGGCTTCCAATTGAGCCACAAACGTACAACGAGTTTTCCTTCTTCGTTAAGCGCAACCAATCTTGTTTGTTTGAGTCAAACATGTTCCATTTTTCATTATTAACAGTCCACACGAGGTTAGATTTCAAACCGAGTCATTTGGTCACTCAAATCCTTGAATTCTCGGATTGCACCCAAATTGGCCTCCATTGAGTCCTACAACGTACAAACGAGTTTTTCCTTATTCGTTTAGGCACAACCAAACTTGTTTGTTGAGTCAAACGTGTTCCGTTTGTCATTATTAACGTCCACGCGAGGTTAGAAGTCAAACCGAGTCCATTTGGTCACTCAAATCCTTGTATTCTCGGATTGCACCCAAATTGGCCTCCAATTGAGCCTACAACGTACAAACGAGTTTTTGCCTTTTTCGTTAAGCGCAACCAAAACTTGTTTGTTTAGTCAAACTGTTCCATTTGTCATTATTAACGTCCACGCGAGGTTAGATGTCAAACCGAGTCCATTTGGTCACTCAAATCCTTGTTATTCTTGGATTGCACCCAAATTGGCCTCCAATTGAGCCTACAACGTACAAACGAGTTTTCCTTCTTCTTAAGCGCAACCGAACTTGTTTTGTTGAGTCAAACATGTTCCATTTGTCATTATTAACATCCAACGAGGTAGATGTCAAACCGAGTCCATTTGGTCACTCAAATACTTGTATTCTCGGATTGCACCCAAATTAGCTCCAATTGAGCCTACAACGTACAAACGAGTTTTCTTTTTCGTTAAGCGCAACCAACTTGTTTGTTGAGTCAAACATGTTCCATTTTCATTATTAACGTCCACGCGAGGTTAGAATTCAAACGAGTCCATTTGGTCACTCAAATCCTTGTATTCTCGGATTGCACCCAAATTGGCCTCCAATTGAGCCTACAACGTACAAACAAGTTTTCCTTCTTCGTTAAGCGCAACCAAACTTGTTGTTGAGTCAAACATGTTCCATTTGTAATTATTAACGTCCACGCGAGGTTAGAAGTCAAACCGAGTCCATTTGGTCACTCAAATCCTTGTATTCTAGGATTGCACCCAAATTGGCCTCCAATTGAGCAGAAACAAACAAACGAGTTTTCCTTTTTCGTTAAGCACAACCAAACTTGTTTGTTGAGTCAAACATGTTCCATTTTTGTTATTATGGTTCAACATGAGGTTTAGGATTCAAACAGAGGTCCATTTGGTCACTCAAATCCTTGTATTCTCGGATTGCACCCAAATTGGCCTCCAATTGAGCCTTTTTTTTTTTTTGAAAAGCAAGCTTGGGGGTTTATATGGGCTCCCTAGACCACTAAAAGAAAGAAAGAAAATAAAAAATTACAAGAACAAATACTTTCTAGAACAAAGGAAATAAAAACATTACATTCTTAAATACTTTCTACCACTTGCATCTTCAAAGATTATCTTTTTCAGGTCTTCTGCAAAAGAACTAGGAGCAACCTCAATGAAGGTAGAATTGGGCATAAGCGCTGCGAGTTTGTCAGCTGCTCTATTAGTTTCCCGAACTACATGAATCACATTGCAAACTTCAAACATATTCAGCAGCTCTTTAATTCTTCGCGTGGTATGTTTAGCTTCCCATGGAGGAGCTTTGTTCGTGTTTATATACTGGACAACACTTGCTGAATCGATACAGATGTTAAGCTTCCTATGCTGTCCTGTAATTGCCATGCGCAGTCCAGCTTCAACCCCTTGCAGCTCATGCAAGATCACTGATTTGCCCGGTTGGGAACCTGCTCCTGCTGCTAAAACAGCTCCCTGCTGATCACGAATCAGCGCTCCATAACCTCCTGTTGTACCTTGCAGCGAGCCATCAGAATTGATTGTTATCCACCCTGGATCAGGCCTATGCCAAGTATGCCATGTGCTGTCCTTGAGAATGAATTTGATGTCGATATTCCATCTATTGAAGAAGCTGCGGTCTTGAGGCGTATCCTCCACTTCCAGCTCCATGACAATCAGCCGTAATCTGACATCATCTCTGATTTTTGGACAGAGATCCTTTGCTGCTAGCTCCTTTCTGTCAAACAGTCTTCTATTGCGTTCTAACCATAAATGGTATATTGTTGCATTTAACATTAACTTTTGAGCAATAGATTTCGGCCCTGATCCTGTGAAATTCTGCAAGCACCATTGTATTTCTGCTGTCCATCTGCGAGGGTGATGATTGAGACCCATAAATCTCAGCATGGAAGACCAGACCTGATTTGTGTACAGACAGTTGAAGAAGAGGTGTTCTTCATTTTCAGGTTCTAGATTACAGAAACAGCATAAAGAGGCAGGTATAGTCCCCCAATTGAACAGCTTGTCTTGCGTTTTTAATCTGCTTGTCATTGCTAGCCATCCAATAAAACTGTGTCTGGGGATACGTCCCTTGAACCAAACAAGCTTCGTCCACGGGATGGGCGGCTTTTTATCCCTAATAGCATGATATGCACTTTTGCTTGTGAACTCCCCACCGGTGCCTCCTTTCCATACCACCTCATCTTGATAATTATTGTCAAGTTCCACTGAGCTAAGGTCCTCATAAATTTCAGCAATTGAGGCCTGAATATAATCACTTGCAAACCATTGCCCATTCCTGATTAGAGCACTCACTTTGGCATTCTTATGTATAAGAGAGTTGTAGGTCAGATTTTGGTGGAATCTCTCCATAAGAATACCCTTTGGATGCCAGGGGTCCTTCCATAAACATGTGTCCCTTCCATTCCCAATTGAATAAGAGATCAAGTTGCTTGTTAGCTTTCTGCAGTTTAGAATGCTTCTCCAGCACCATGAAGCTCCTTGCGGGATGCCCATTAACCAGAAGTCCCTTCCCTTGATGAGGTTTTTCTTCGTCCATTGGACCCATAGGGTTTCCTTGTTTGACACAATGTTCCATATGTACCTTGTCATAGCAGCCAGGTTAGCAGTTTTGATGCACCTTACACCCAGACCTCCTTCATTGTAGGGTTGAGAGATTGTTTTCCATTGAACAAGAGGGACTGTCAGGTACTGATCAGAGGCAGACCATAAGAAGTTTCTAATGACTGAGGTGATTTCATTAATTGTTTCCTTGGGGAGGACATAGCAAGAACTCCAGTACACCTGCATACTACTCAGGACAGCCTTGATGAGGGTAAGTCTACCTGCATAGGATAGGGTCCTGTTCTTCCAAGAGGATACTCTCTTCCTGATCCTTTCAACAAGAGGGAAGCAATCAAGGTGAGATAATCTAGATGAAATCATGGGAAGGCCTAGGTATCTCACAGGAAGATCTGCTGCTTTAAATTGCAGAATTGAAGTAATCTCTGCCAGATCATCACGCGGGATTCCTGCTGCAAAAAGGCTGCTTTTGTTGCAATTTATTGTCAGACCCGTACATCTTCTGAACTTGTCCATAACCTGAGCAAGAGTAGCCGCTGACCTTTGGTCCCCACGGAAGAAGGCTATAATATCATCAGCAAAACTTAAATGAGTTATGAAGGGGTCATTGCATTTGTAGTGCAGCTTATAGTTTCCTTGAATAGCTTGGTCCTTTAGAAGCAGGTGGAGAATTTCCATCATCAGGACAAATATGTAGGGAGACATCGGGCATCCTTGACGAATGCCCCTAGTAGCTTGAATGAAACCTTTTGGAGAGCCATTAACCAAGATGGAGTATTTGGGAGTAGAGATACACACGTACACCCATTGGATAAACTGCTCTGGGAACTTGAGTTTTCTCATCATATGAATGATTGATTCCCATCTGATAGTGTCATAAGCCTTTCGAAGATCAATTTTCGCTGCACATCTCGGGGGACCTTGGTCTTTATGATAGTTTCGCACCAGCTCGTGGGCTAACATAATATTGTCCTGAATCAGTCTACCCTTGATAAAAGCTGATTGATTTGGGCTGACCAGCCTTTGAACTATCTTGCTGAGCCTGTTCTTCATGATTTTCGTCAAGCATTTGTAGACAACATTGCAGCATGATATAGGTCTGAAATCACTGAGGGCGGTAGCATTAGTAATTTTAGGAATTAAAACTACACATGTTGTATTTACCTCTCTCAGAAGTTGTCCACTAGCAAAGAAGTTGCTGATTGCTTTACTGAAATCATCTCCCAGAATACGCCATGCTGACTTATAGAAGAACGAAGAGAATCCATCCGGGCCCGGAGATTTGTTGGAGTCTATCATAGATAAAGCTACTGTGATTTCATTGCGGCTGACCTGGCTAGTAAGATCATTGCTTTCTTCAGTAGTGAGGACTCGTTCAAAATTGATGCTTTCAATAACACTGTCATCATAAGTTTCCAGGTTCCCTCCAAAGACTTCCTCAAAGTATTTCACACATTCTGCCCCAATCTCTTCTATGTCCTCAATTTTCTCCTGATTTGCATTGTATAGAGATAGGATTTTGTTTTTCTTTTTCCTTTCCCTGGTGTAATCATGGAAGTAGGCCACATTTTCATCTCCCACCTGCATATGCTTTGCTTTTGCCTTCTGCTTTGCTTCTGATTCCTCTCCTTTAGCTGCTATGACATACATTTTGAGGGCTTCCCTTTCCTGACTCATAAGAACTGGATTAAGAGGTTGGTGTTGGAGCGCCTGTTGTGATCTATCCAAGTGTTGTTTAGCTGTGGTAGCACTCCTAGTTGCATTCAGAAATCTAGTCTTTCTCCATTCAATAAGCTTGTTCTTAACTCGCTTCAGTTTTTTGGTCAAACAGTACATAGCATTACCTAGAACTGGTTCTCGCCAAGCTTGTTCTACAACTGTCATGTATCCTGGCTCATAGGCCCAGTAATTGTAGAATTTGAAGGGGATTGGTCCTGCATTTTTATGCTCATAAATTGTAAGAATCACAGGGGAGTGGTCCGACACACCAGCAGTTAGGAAATCAGCTTCAGAGTCCGGGATGTTGACAAGCCAGTCCTGATTCACCATAACTCTGTCTAGCTTAGACATAATCCTGTTTTTTCCTTCTTGTTTGTTGGACCAAGTTAGATAGCATCCCTTGTATTTACAATCAAAAATTTGGAGTCTTTGCACACAATTTAGAAGGTCCATAAAATGGTATGGTCTGATCTCATCACCTCCTACTCTTTCTTGGGAGTTCAGAATGGAATTGAAGTCTCCTATGATAGCCCATGGATATCTGTAGAGGCTGCTGATATGTTCCATTTCCTGCCATAGTCTCTTTCTCTCCATGTAGTTGCTTTTACCATAAATGAAGCTCAGTAAGCAGGTGTACCCATTCGGCCAGATGGTTTCAGCTGTTATAGCTTGCTCAGTTCTAGCTATGATATTAACATTCACATCATTTGGATCCCATGCCAGCCAAATTCTACCTCCATGAATCAGATCATTATTATCCACCACTGTCCAGTCTCTAAAAAGAGTTCTCTGGATTTGAGTCTTCTTCTCATTGCTAACTTTTGTCTCCACTAATCCTATCATACTAACTTTCTGTTTTTTGATCAGCTTTGCAACTTCCCGTTGTTTTAAAGGGTCGTTTAAACCCCGAATATTCCAGCAAGCGATTTTAATCATGGATCAAGGGTAGAGTTGGTTCCATCACCCTGGATAGGGCTATTGTTCCCTCCTTTCTTACTTTCTTGAGTAGGAATGGTAGATTTTCCTTGTTTGATCCTTTGTGATGTTCTATTAGTAATAGGAGCAGCTCTAACATGAGATTTGGGCTTAATGCGAATGCTTTTAGTGCTGGCTGGAGCAGACTCTGCATGTATTATCTGTCCTACCTGCATACCAGATCCCAAAGAGAGCTGGGTTGCATCTGTCATAGCTGCATTGTCATGTTTCTTGTGCTGGTCATCAAGTTTAACGCCACTCCATGTCCTGCTTTGCTTGTCTTGGGAGCTTTGTATGTCACTGTGAGTTCTTTCCCCAATTGCTCTACTTTGTTCCTGTTCCTCTAGGCTGAATTGAACTGCTGCCTTGCTGAGTGTTATTGCTGTCCTGCTGTGTTCCTGGTTCGTAGTACTGAGTATCCTAGCCTCAGTGTCCATCTTGTCCACCTCATTGTCCCTCTCCTTTGTAGGTGTTTGTGTTTGAGTTGTCTTGGTTGGTTTAAACGAGTGTTTCCCTTTTGCTATCAGCCATCCTGCCTCAGCTGCATTGTCCTCATTGGCATTGTACTCAAGTGCATTGTTCCCAGCAGCATTGTCATCAATAGCATTGTCCTTCGCAGCATTTTTGTCAATTGCATTGTCCTCAATTGCATTGTTCTCAAGAGCACTATCCTCACTTGCAGTGTCCGCAGTATCAATTTCCTCAGTTTCATTTTCTGCTGTCCGTATGTCCGTAATTGTTTTGTTTGCTGCAATGTGGTCCTCAGGATCTCTATTTCCTGTTTTGGTTGCCCGCCAGTATTTGGTGGCCTGATTCTGTTTTTTCTTTTGTTTTGGACAGCTCATGGAGGAATGTCCAAAACCTGCGCAATGGGTACACCTAGCTGGTTTCCATGAATATTCCACATTGACACTTATCGACCGACCATCATCAATCGTTATAGGAATGCAATCTGGGAATGGGCTGTTTGCGTCCATCTCTATGCAGATTCTAGCATAAGATAGCCTGGTTCTTTGCTCTGTAGCTTTATCAAGCATAATCGGATTCCCAATTGCACTCGCAACTGTTTGTAGTCCCTCTGGACTCCACAAGAACAGGGGGACTCTTCTCAGATTAACCCAGATGGGAACCGAATTAATTGCTTCAACATCATCCTCCAGATATGGTTCCCATGGTCTGATAATGAAGATACGGCTTGCCATGTATACAGGTCCTACTTCCATTACTTTCAGTTTATCATCTTCATTGTTAAACTTAAAAACAAAAGCTCTATCCCCATAGATTGACATTTCAAAATCACTTTTCAAAGCCCATATTTTTTTCAATCTGTCTTTGACAAACCCATATGCTAGTCTTTTCCCCACAAAGTTACCAATCAGATAGGTTTCACATTCCCTAAGTCTTGCTACATGATCTGATCTGTTAATGTGGACAATTTTCTTACCTTCTATCAGAGGAGGTGGAACATATTTCAGCTTGGTGATTCCTCCTGTAGTCTGATTTGCAAACAGGGACACCCAACTCAGCCGTTTGCTGCCCTGTCCTGGACGGACTGCTGCTTGTTTAGGTACTCGATGATCCTCCATGGCATCCAAGCTTGCTTCCTTCGAAATCTGTCCATTCTCAATGTTCCTTGCAATGTCAAGTTGCTGTGGGGGAAGTTCCTGTGCGGGTGGGTTTTTTCCTCTAACTGCAGATCCCTCTCCCCCGAGGAGATAGGGGAGTTGGGTGAATCAGTGGGGACTGAATCATCAATTCATACTGTCATTAATGCCTTCAACCAAGATCAACCAAGATCAACCAAACCCTAGAAATCGCCCTAGAAATCGCCCTAGAAATCGCCAAGAAATGCCTCCAATTGAGCCTACAACGTACAAATGAGTTTTCCTTCTTCGTAAGCACAAATGAACGTGTTTGTTCAGTCAAACATTTTCCATTTGTCGTTATTATGGTTGCCACGTGAGGTTAGGAATCAAAACGGAGGTCATTTGGTCACTCAAATCCTTGTATTCTCGGATTGCACCGAAATTGGCTTCCAATTGAGCCTACAATGTACAAACGAGTTTTCCTTTTTCGTTAAGCACAACCGAACGTGTTATTTGACTCAAACATGTTCCATTTGTCGTTATGATGGTGGCACATGAGGTTAGGATTCAAACGGAGGTCATTTGCTCACTCAAATCCTTGTATTCTCAGATTGCCCCCAAATTGGCCTCCAATTGAGCCTACAACGTACAAACGAGTGTTCCTTCTTCTTTAAGCACAACCAAACTTGTTTGTTTTTTCAAATATGTTCCATTTTTTGTTATTATAATGCCACATGAGGTTAGCATTCAAATGGAGTCATTTGGTCACTCAAATCCTTGTATTCTCGTATTGCACCCAAATTGGCCTCCAATTGAGCAGAAAACAAACAAAACAAGTTTTCCTTTTTCAATAAGCACAACCCAACTTGTTTGTTGAGTCAAACATATTCCATTTTTCATTATTATGGTGCAACATGAGTTTAGGATTCAAACGGAGGTCATTTGGTCACTCAAATCCTTTATTCTCGGATTGCACCCAAATTGGCTCCAATTGAGCCTACAACGTACAAACGAGTTTTCCTTATTTGTTAAGCACAATGAACTGTTTGTTGAGTCAAACATGTTCCATTTGTCGTTATTATGTGCCACATGAGATTAGATTCAAACGGAGGTCATTTGGTCACTCAAATCTTGTATTCTCGAATTGCACCCAAATTGGCCTCCAATTGAGCCTACAACGTACAAACACTTTTCCTTCTTCATTAAGCACAACCGAACTTTTTTTGAATCAAACATGTTCCATTTGTCATTATTATGTGCCACAGGAGGTTAGATTCAAACGGAGTCATTTGGTCACTCAAATCCTTGTATTCTCAGATTGCACCCAAATTGGCTTCCAATTGAGTCTACAACGTACAAACGAGTTTCCCTTCTATGTTAAGCCAACCGAACTTGTTTGTTATCAACATGTTCCATTTTCTATTATTGTCGCGCAAGGTTAGATTCAAACGGAGGTCATTTGGTCACTCAAATCCTTGTATTCTCGGATTGCACCGAAATTGGCCTCCGATTGAGCCTACAATGTACAAACGAGTTTTCCTTTTTCGTTTAAGTACAACCGAACGTGTTTGTTGAGTATGGTGCCACGTGAGGTTAGGATTCAAATGGAGGTCATTTGGTCACTCAAATCCTTGGTTTTCTCGGATTGCACCCAAATTCGCCTCCAATTGATCCTATAAGGTACAAACGAGTTTTCCTTTCTCGTTAAGCACAACCAAAGTTTTTTGTTGAGTCAAAGATGTTCCATTTGTCATTATTATGGTGCCACGTGAGTTAGGATTAAAATGGAGGTTATTTGGTCACTCAAATCCTTGTATTCTCGGATTGCACCCAAATTGTCCTCCAATTGAGCCCTACAACGTACAAACGAGTTTTCCTTATTTGTTAAGCCCAAATGAACATGTTTTTTAGTCAAACATAATCCATTTGTCATTATTATGGTGCCACGTGAGGTTAGGATTCAAACGGAGGTCATTTGGTCACTCAAATCCTTGTATTCTCGGATTGCACCCAAATTGGTCTCCAATTGAGCCTACAACGTACAAACGAATTTTCCTTCTTCTTTAAGCACAACCGAACTTGTTTGTTTTTCAAATACGTTCCATTTTATGTTATTATAATGCCATATGAGGTTAGCATTCAAATGGAGGTCATTTGGTCACTCAAATCCTTGTATTCTCGTATTGCACCCAAATTGGCCTCCAATCGAGCAGGAAAACAAACAAACAAGTTTTCCTTTTCGTTAAGCACAACCGAACTTGTTTTGTTGAGTCAAAAATATTCCATTTTTTGTTATTATGGTTTAACATGAGTTTAGGATTCAAACAGAGGTCATTTGGTCACTCAAATCCTTGTATTCTCGGATTGCACCAAATTGGCCTCCAATTGAGCCTACAACGTACAAATGAGTTTTCCTTCTTCGTTAAGCACAAATGAACGTGTTTGTTTAGTCCAAACATGTTCCATTTGTCGTTATTATGGTGCCACGTGAGGTTAGGAATCAAACGGAGGTCATTTGGTACTCAAATTCTTGTATTCTCGGATTGCACCGAAATGGCCTCCAATTGAGCCTACAAGTACAAACGAGTTTTCCTTTTTCATAAGCACCAAATTGCCTCCATTGAGAAAAAAACAAGTTTTCCTTTTCAATAAGCACAACCGAACTTGTTTGTTGAGTCAAACATATTCCATTTTTGATATTATGGTGCAACATGAGTTAGGATTCAAACGAAGTCATTTGGTCACTCAAATCCTTGTATTCTCGGATTGCACCCAAATTGCCTTCAATTGAGCCTACAACGTAGAAAGGGTTTTCCTTCTTCGTTAAGCACAAATGAACTGTTTGTTGAGTCAAACATGTTCCATTTGTCGTTATTATGGTGCCATGTGAGTTAGGATTCAAACGGAGGTCATTTTTCACTAAATTTGTATTCTCGATTGCACCCAAATTGGCCTCCAATTGAGCCTACAACGTACAAACATCTTTTCCTTCTTCCTTAAGCAGAACCGAACTTTTTTGTTGAATCAAACATGTTCCATTTGTCATTATTATGGCGCAACGGGAGGTTAGGATTCAAACGGAAGTCATTTGGTCACTCAATCCTTGTATTTCTCAGATTACATCCAAATTGGCCTCCAATTGAGTCTACAACGTACAAACGAGTTTCTCTTCTATGTTAAGCACAACCGAACTTGTTTGTTCCATCAACCATGTTCCATTTGTCGGTATTTTGGTGTCGCGCAATGTTAGGATTCAAATGGAGGTCATTTGGTCACTCAAATCCTTGTATTCTCGGATTGCACCGAAATTGGCCACCAATTGAGCCTACAATGTACAAACGAGTTTTCCTTTTGCGTTAAGTACAACCGAACTTGTTTGTTTTTTCAAATATGTTCCATTTTTTGTTATTATAATGCCACATGAGGTTAGCATTCAAATGGAGGTCATTTGGTCACTCAAATCCTTGTATTCTCGTATTGCACCCAAATTGGCCTCCAATTGAGCAGAAAACAAACAAACAAGATTTCCATTTTCGTTAAGCACAACCGAACTTGTTTGTTGAGTCAAACATATTCCATTTTTTGTTATTATGGTGCAACATGAGTTTAGGATTTAAACGGAGTTCATTTGGTCACTCAAATCCTTGTATTCTCGGATTGCACCCAAATTGGCCTCCAATTGACCCTACAACGTACAAATGAGTTTTCCTTCTTCGTTAAGCACAAATGAACATGTTTGTTGAGTCAAACATGTTCCATTTGTCGTTATTATGGTGACACGTCAGATTAGGATTCAAACGGAGGTCATTTGGTCACTCAAATTATTGTATTCTCGAATTGCACCCAAATTGGCCTCCAATTGAGCCTACAACGTACAAACAACTTTTCCTTCTTCGTTAAGCACAACCAAAGTTTTTTGTTGAATCAAACATGTTGCATTTTCATTGTTATGGTGCAACGCGAGGTCAGGATTCAAACGGAGGTCATTTGGTCACTCAAATCCTTGTATTCTCAGATTGCATCCAAATTGGTCTCCAATTGAGTCTACAACGTACAAACGAGTTTCCCTTCTATGTTACGCACAACCGAACTTGTTTGTTCCGTCAAACATGTTCCATTTGTCGGTATTATGGTGTCGCGCAAGGTTAAGATTCAAACGGAGGTCATTTGGTCACTCAAATCCTTGTATTCTCAGATTGCACCCAAAATGGTCTCCAATTGAGTCTACAGCGTACAAACGAGTTTTCCTTCTTCTTTAACCACAACCGAACTTGTTTGTTTTTTCAAATATGTTCCATTTTTTGTTATTATAATGCCACATGAGGTTAGCATTCAAATGGAGGTCATTTGGTCACTCAAATTTTTGTATTCTCGTATTGCACCCAAATTGGCCTCCAATTGAGCAGAAAACAAACAAACAAGATTTCCATTTTCGTTAAGCACAACCGAACTTGTTTGTTGAGTCAAACATATTCCATTTTTGTTATTATGGTGCAACATGAGTTTAGGATTCAAACGGAGTTCATTTGGTCACTCAAATCCTTGTATTCTCGGATTGCACCCAAATTGGCCTCCAATTGACCCTACAACGTACAAATGAGTTTTCCTTCTTCGTTAAGCACAAATGAACATGTTTGTTGAGTCAAACATGTTCCATTTGTCGTTATTATGGTGCCACATCAGATTAGGATTCAAACGGAGGTCATTTGGTCACTCAAATTATTGTATTCTCGAATTGCACCCAAATTGGCCTCCAATTGAGCCTACAACGTACAAACAACTTTCCTTCTTCGTTAAGCACAACCGAACTTTTTTGTTGAATCAAACATGTTACATTTTTCATTGTTATGGTGCAACGCGAGGTCAGGATTCAAACGGAGGTCATTTGGTCACTCAAATCCTTGTATTATCAGATTGCATCCAAATTGGCATCCAATATGGCCTCCAATTTAGTCTACAACGTACAACGAGTTTCCCTTTTATGTTAAGCACAACCGAACTTGTTTGTTCCATCAAACATGTTCCATTTGTCGGTATTATGGTGTCGCGCAAGGTTAGGATTCAAACGGAGGTCATTTGGTCACTCAAATCCTTGTTTTCTAGGATTGCACCCAAATTGGCTTCCAATTGAGCTTAAACGTACAAACGAGTTATCCTTCTTCGTTAAGCACAACCGAACTTGCTTGTTGAGTCAAACAAGTTCCATTTGTATTTATTATGGTGCCACATCAGGTTAGCATTCAAACGGAGGTCATTTGGTAACTGAAATCCATATATTCTCGGATTGCAACCAAATTGGCCTCCAATTGAACCTACAACGTACAAACGAATTTTCTTTTTTCGTTAAGCACAGCCGAACTTGTTTGTTGAGTCAAATATGTTTCATTTTTCATTATTATGGTGTCACACGAGGTTTGAAGTCAAACAGAGGTCATTTGGTCACTCAAATCCGTGTATTCTAGGATTGGACCCAAATTGGCCTCCAATTGAGCCAACAACATACAAACGAGTTTTCCTTAATCGTTAAGCCCAAATGAACATGTTTGGTTTGTCAAACATGTTGTATTTGTCATTATTATGGTACCACATGAGGTTAGGATTTAAACGAAGGTCATTTGGTCACTCAAATCCTTGTATTATCAAATTGCACCCAAATTGGCCTCCAATTGAGCCTACAACGTACAAACGAGTTTTCCTTCTTCCTTAAGCACAACCGAACTTGTTTGTTTTTTCAAATATGTTCCATTTTTTTATTATAATGCCACATGAGGTTAGCATTCAAATGGAGGTCATTTGGTCACTCAAATCCTTGTATTCTCGTATTGCACCTAAATTGGCCTCCAATTGAGCAGAAAAGAAACAAACAAGTTTTCCTTTTCGTTAAGCACAACCGAACTTGTTTGTTGAGTCAAACATATTCCATTTTTCGTTATTATGGTGCGACATGATTTAGGATTCAAACGGAGGTCATTTGGTCACTCAAATCCCTGTATTCTCAGATTGCACCCAAATTGGCCTCCAATTGAGCCTACAACGTACAAATGAGTTTTCCTTCTTCGTTAAGCACAAATGAACATGTTTGTTGAGTCAAACATGTTCCATTTGTCGTTATTATGGTGCCAGGTGAGATTAGGATTCAAACGGAGGTCATTTTGTCACTCAAATTATTGTATTCTCGAATTGCACCCAAATTGGCCTCCAATTGAGCCTACAACGTACAAACAACTTTTCCTTCTTCATTAAGCACAACCAAACTTTTTTGTTGAATCAAACATGTTCCATTTGTCATTATTATGGTGCAACGGGAGGTTAGGATTCAAACGGAGGTCATTTGGTCACTCAAATCCTTGTATTCTCAGATTGCATCCAAATTTGCCTCCAATTGAGTCTACAACGTACAAACGAGTTTCCCTTCTATGTTACGCACAACCGAACTTGTTTGTTTCATCAAACAATTTCCATTTGTCGGTGTTATGGTGTCACGCAATGTTAAGATTCAAACGGAGGTCATTTGGTCACTCAAATCCTTGAATTCTCGGATTGCACCGAAATTGGCCTGCAATTGAGCCTACAATGTACAAACGAGTTTTCCTTTTTCGTTAAGCACAACCGAACGTGTTTGTTGAGTGAAACATGTTCCATTTGTCGTTATTATGGTGCTACGTGAGTTTAGGATTCAAACGGAGGTCATTTGGTCACTCAAATCCTTGTTTTTCCGGATTGCACCCAAATTGGCCTCCAATGGAGCTTAAAACGTATAAACGAGTTATCCTTCTTCGTTAAGCAAAACCGAACTTGCTTGTTGAGTCCAACAAGTTCCATTTGTCTTTATTATGGTGCCACATCAGGTTAGCATTCAATGGAGGTCATTTGGTAACTGAAATCCATATATTCTAGGATTGCAACCAAATTGGCCTCCAATTGAACCTACAACGTACAAACGAGTTTTCTTTTTTCGTTAAGCACAGCCGAACTTGTTTGTTGAGTCAAACATGTTTCATTTGTCATTATTATAGTGCCACGTGAGTTTAGGATTCAAACGGAGGTCATTTGGTCACTCAAATCCTTGTATTCTCATATTGCACCCAAATTACCTCCAATTGAGCCTACAACGTACAAACGAGTTTTCATTCTTCGTTAAGCACAACAGAACTTGTTTGTTTTTTTCAAACATGTTCCATTCTTTGTTACTTATGGTGCCACATGAGGTTAGCATTCAAATGGAGGTCATTTGGTCACTCAAATCCTGTATTCTCGTATTGCACCCAAATTGGCCTCCAATTTCCTTCTTCGTTAAGCACAACCGAACTTGTTTGTTGAGTCATACATGTTCCACTTGTCGTTATTATGGTTCCATGTGGGGATAGGATTCAAACGGAGGTCATTTGGTCACTCAAATTATTGTATCTCCGAATTGTACTCAAATTGGCCTCCAATTTAGCCTACAACGTACAAACATTTTTCCTTCTTCCTTAAGCAGAACCGAACTTGTTTGTTGAATCAAACATGTTTCATTTGTCGTTATTATGGTGCAACGGGAGGTTAGGATTCAAACGGAGGTCATTTGGTCACTCAAATCCTTGTATTCTCAGATTGCATCCAAATTGGCCTCCAATTGAGTCTACAACGTACAAACGAGTTTCCCTTCTATGTTACGCACAACCGAACTTGTTTGTTTCATCAAACATGTTCCATTTGTCGGTATTATGGTGTCACGCAATGTTAAGATTCAGACGGAGGTCATTTGGTCACTCAAATCCTTGAATTCTCGGATTGCACCGAAATTGGCCTCCAATTGAGCCTACAATGTACAAACGAGTTTTCCTTTTTCGTTAAGCACAACCGAACGTGTTTGTTGAGTCAAACATGTTCCATTTGTCGTTATTATGGTGCTACGTGAGTTAGCGATTCAAAACGGAGGTCATTTGGTCACTCAAATCCTTGTTTTTCCGGATTGCACCCAAATTGGCCTCCAATGGAGCTTAAAACGTATATACGAGTTATCCTTCTTCGTTAAGCAAAACCGAACTTGCTTGTTGAGTCCAACAAGTTCCATTATGTCTTTATTATGGTGCCACATCAGGTTAGCATTCAAATGGAGGTCATTTGGTAACTGAAACCATATATTCTCGGATTCAACCAAATTGGCCTCCATTGAAACCTCACAAACGTACAAAACGAGTTTCTTTTTTCGTTAAGCCCAGCCGACCTTGGTTTGTTGAGTCAAACATGTTTCATTGTCATATTATAGTGCCACGTGAGTTTTAGGATTCAAACGGAGGTCAATTTTGGGTCACTCAAATCCTTGTATTCTCATATTGCACCAAATTAAACCTCCAATTGAGGCCTACAACGTACAAACGAGTTCTCATCATTCTTCGTTAAGCCCCGAACTGTTTGTTTTTTCAAACATGTTTCCTTCTTTGTTACTATGGTGCACAATGAGGTTAGCATTCAAGGGAGGTCATTTGGTCACTAAGTCCTTTGTATTCTCGTATTGCACCCAAATTGGCCTCCAATTTCTTCTTTCGTAAGCACAACCGAACTTGTTTGTTGAGTCATACATGTTCCATTTGTCGTTATTATGGTGCAGTGAGGATAGATCAAACGGAGGTCATTTGGTCACTCAAATTTGTATTCTCGATTGCACCAAATTGGCCTCCAATTAGCCTACAACGTACAAACGATTTTCCTTCTTCGTTAAGCACAACCGAACTTGTTTGTTGATCAAACATGTTCCATTTGTCGTTATTATGGTGCAACGGAGGTTAGGATTCAAACGGAGGTCATTTGGTCACTCAAATCCTTGTATTCTCGGATTGCACCCAAATTGGCCTCCAATTGAGCCTACAACGTACAAACGAGTTTTCCTTCTATCGTTAAGCAAACCGAACATGTTTGTTGTCAAACATGTTCATTTGTCATTATTATGTGTCCACATGAGGTTAGATTCAAACGGAGGTCATTTGGTCACTCAAATCCTTGTATTCTCAGATTGCACCCAAATTGGTCTCCAATTGAGTCTACAACGTAC
>QNQO01004397.1:0-12500 GCA_003290165.1 Berberis thunbergii | reverse complement strand
TTGAAAAGTTCATGTCTCGAAGTCGAATTTTTAGTATGATCTTTTTATCACCAGTGTCTACTATTTAGGCAGAGTACCGTCGCCTATTTTAACTAAGAAACTGAAAGATATCCCCCAAAAAAAGGGAAGAAGCTGATATAGAAGAAGCTGATATAGAAGAAGAAAAAACTTTCGGGACTAAACGGAAGAAGAGGAATTCAAAGAAAAACTAAAATAAAAAGAAAGACCCCTTCTGGTTTGAAAACCTCTTGTGACTCTTCTTTTTGACTATAAACGATGGAATCGTCCATTGCGATATATCAAAAATGATCAATTTGAAACAGCTGTAAGAGATGAAATGTCACAATATTTTTTTCTACGGTGTGTAGTGATGGAAAACTAAGAATATCTTTACATATCACCGAGTTATTAACCTTTTTTGAAATGATACGCAAAAAGTTGTTTTTGTGCACAGAGTTTTTGTGCACAGAGTTTTGTGCACAGAGGAAGATGAAAACGTAAAAAGGAAGATGAAAAACGTAAAAGCAAGAGGAAGATGAAAAACGTAAAAAGCAGAGCAAAACAAAAAAGCTATGGACAGGTATATGTTGGCAGCTCTTCTTTTGGAGGAAGAGGAACGTGAAAAACGTAAAAGGCAGAGAATCTAATGACAGAGAAATTCTTTTTAAACTTATACTAGAACAACTCCCGATTATGACTACGAGTCCGAGGTATCCGCGTACAGTCCACAAAATCAAACTAAATTAATAAGGTCGCGTATGCGCAAAGCTGTTCAGGAGGGAGTAACTATTGTGAGTTTGAAGAGAACAGAACTTTATGAGAGAACAAGAAAGATTATGATGATGAAGAAACAAAAGATTATATGATGAGAGAACAAGAAATAAAGGGAAGTTCCAATTTTGTTAACTAAAAAAAAGGGGGGGATTGAGATCGACTGCAGTTACTAATTCATGATCTGGCATGTACAGAATGAAAACTTCAATTTTTTTTATTTACTATATAGTATATATAGTAAATAAAAAAAAATTGATACATAAAATAAATACAAGAAGAGATAAAAAGAAATTCGTCCGCGCCCTATATATTTTATCCCCTCTCCTACAAAGAAACTTGTAACACCAACTCCATTAGTAATTCCATCAATTACTTGTCGATCAAAAAAGGAAATTAGTTCAGCTAACCCTCTTATACCCCTAGTTAAGGTTGTTGAATAAAAACTGTCAATGTAACCACGATTATATGACCAATTATATATCACATTTATTATTTGTTCCCAGAAACTTCTCTTAGGACCTATTTTTATAAATGAATTAATTAAGTCTAAATTTTGAAAAGTTGAAAAAACAGGCTTATATAAGAGAGACGCTATAAATATTCCGAAAGACGCGATAGTTACCGAAAAAATCATATTTGTAAAAAAATCATACCAATCCACAGAATTACTCGAGTTTGAATGTAAAAGATTTATCGACGGAGTTAACCATTTGGATAATACATCAAAATATATGCCCCCTTGATCAGGAGCAAAAGGAATTCCTATAAATCCGATGAATAAAGTAAATAATACCAATACAAGAAGTGGCAATAGCATAGTATTATCTGATTCATGGGGGTACTGGGAAAGCTTTTTATTGGAAAAATGAGTAATAAGGGATCGCATTTTTTTTCTTACATTACCATCAATTGCATACGTTTTTTTTGAAAAAAGCAAAGCACTTTCCTTATTATTGATTGATGATAAAACAAAATTTTGTTTTATCGCTTTTGACCCTTCTTTGCCCCATATAGAGATTGAATAGCCCAAGCTATTTTGTTTGCCACTGAAATTTTGCAAATGGGCATTTAAATGCCCTTCAAAAGTAAGTAAATATATTCGAAACATATAAAATGCAGTTAATCCTGCTGTGAAATAAGCTATTATCGCGAAAATGGGTGAATACAACCAACTATCATTAAGAATAATGTCTTTGGACCAAAAACAAGCAAGAGGTGGAATACCGCAAATGGAAAGTGTACCTAATAAAAAGGTAGTTTTTGTAATTGGCACATATTTTGTTAAGCCTCCCATAAGAGCCATATTCTGACTTTTATCTGGCGAATATCCAATAATGGTTTCCATTGAGTGAATAATAGATCCGGATCCTAAAAATAATAATGCTTTCGAATAGGCATGCGTAATTAAATGAAATAAAGCAGCTCGATAAGATCCCATACCTAAAGCTAACATAGTATAACCCAATTGAGACATTGTAGAATAGGCTAAACTTTTCTTAATATCTTTTTGAGCAAGAGCCAAAGTGGCTCCGAATAGTATTGTTATTATACCTACCAAAGAAATCAAATTCATTACGTAAGGTAGAGTGATAAAAAGAGGAAGAAATCGAGCTACAAGAAAAATTCCCGCTGCTACCATAGTAGCAGCGTGGATAAGAGCTGAAATAGGAGTAGGCCCTTCCATAGCATCGGGTAACCATACATGAAGGGGGAATTGTGCCGATTTCGCAACTGCACCGACGAATAATAGGGAAGCACACAAAGTCAAAAATTCGGAATTGACTCCATCATTAGCAATCAAGTATTGGTTATTTCGAACAAATCCGAAATTCGAAACTACCCGTTATAAAATAAAAACCTAGGATCCTAATAATAGACAAAATCCCTACACGATTAGTTAAAAGGCTTTTTGGCAAGCATTTGCCGCAATGGTCGTGTGAACCAAAACCCTATTAATAAATAGGAACACATTCCAACCAATTCCCAAAAAATATAAATTTGTATCAAATTAGAACTAGTAACTAATCCCAACATGGAAGCATTGGAAAAACTCATATAAGCAAAAAATCTCAAATAGCCTTGATCATGAGACATATAATTGTCACTATAAATAAGAACCATTATTCCAACAGTAGTAATTAATATTAACATAATGGACGTAAGTGGATCGATCAAGTAACCAAATTCTAAAGAAAAATCATTATGGATAGTCCAGGACCATACGTATTGATATATAAAACTGCCATTCATTTGTTGAATAGACAGATCGGCTGAAAAAATCATAATGATACTTAGTAATAAAATACTAGGAAAGGCCCATATACGACGAAGACTTTTTGCTGCTGTAGGGACAACGAGAAGTCCGATTCCTATTGCTATAGGAACTGGAAGTGGAACCCAAGGTATGATCCATGCATATTGAGATGTATATGCCATAAGAAAATTTTTTTTTTTTTTTTTTTTTTATTGTTTCCAATTCACCAGTTTTTCTCTCTTTCGGAAAGAGAAAGTAATAAAAAAACCAAGTATCAAAGAGTTCAAATATAATTTAAATTGTAATCATTATGATTTTTATTCTTTCAAAAAAGAAATATTTCAACTATTCAAATCAAGAAGTTACTATTGGTCAAATGATAAGAAAAGTCATTGGAAAAATACTAGTTAGTGATTAACTAAGATATTTCGAAAAATAGAAAATATAAGATTATAAACCATTCCATTATTACGATTACGAAAATTATATCTCTAAAAATATCTATAGAATAGGGAAAATAATTAATCAAAAGGAAAATTAAAGTATTTGATCTAGTATGAATCATAATATCGCCAAGAACTTAACCAGATAAACATAAAATATTATTTAATAAAATTATCGGATCATTAACTAATTCGTTGTGGAACTCATTGAGTTGCTTACGCTCCTTCCAACCAATCAAAGAAATTTGTTTATGGAACTCTAGGAGATCTGTCATTTTGTTATCCTTGACCTCAGTTCTAATATAACTGAAATAAGAAAGTACGAAAAATGTTCTTTATTTTGAAGTCAGGTATCTCTTAACCAATTACTACTAACTCATTCTAATTTAGAATTTTTTTTTAGGTATACTTTCTTAATCAATTAGAATTACTAGAAATCAATTTAAATTACAATAGATTTTGTAAAAAGTAGGTAAGGGTTCTGAAACTTTTCGATTAATTTTTAAAATTAAATGTAACACGACGAGAATATCCGGAGATTTGAAATTAAAACCTTTTTGATTCTTTATTATTATTTTATTATAAAAAAGCAATTCAATTTTATAGCAGTAGAACCGCTGAACAGATCCGAATAAAGAGCCATAATATAATTTATATTTCCGAATTTTGAACAATAGATGTCTTTCACATTAATATAAAAAAGTAACTCTTCATTTTTGAATGGCAGTTCCAAAGAAACGTACTTCTCTGTCAAAAAAGCGTATCGTAAAAACATTTGGAAAAAAAAAGCGTATGGGCGGCGGTAAAAGCATTTTCATTAGCAAAATCTATTTCTACCGGGAAGTCAAAAAGTTTTTTTGCGCGACAAACAAGTAATAAAGTTTAGAATAATCTAAATTGATATGATCGATGAATTAGCTAATTGAATTTAACAATTTAGTAAGAGGAATCTTACTCATAACTAATATTCTTATTTTGAACTGATCAATAGAAATTTATTTGATTTTGTGATATGTAGAATCCAAATTTTCTGTCTAGTGGAAAGTTACTATAAAAAATTTTGAAGTCCAAGATACGGGGGTTTTATCTCTATGTAGTTTGCAGGATGGGGATTATAATCTCCCCATCAATTTTCAAAAAAAAAAAAAAAATTGAGTTCTCCGCTTGGATGAGAACAGACCTTTCTAGTTCCAATGTTACATTCCAGAAGAGCTTAACTTAAACTGCACGAAAAACCATGACATGTTAAAACAAAACTATCACCATTCCATAACTAAAGATTCTTCACGTTCAAATCTAATTCTTTTTACTTTTTCAAGAATATTGCATTGAATTGGCTCTTTCAATCTCGACGATTGAATGTGGATGAGCTATTATAATTCGATCACGCCGCTATGGTGAAATCGGTAGACACGCTGCCTTAGGAAGCAGTGCTAGAGCATCTCGGTTCGAGTCCGAGTGGCGGCATCTTCGAAAAGAAATAGAATAAATCCTATAATTAATTCAATTCCAAATTTACATTCTATCGTAAAAGACCTTTTTTTGGTTAGATTTCTTTTTATGATATTTTTGACTTTAGAACATATATTAACTCACATCTCTTTTCGATATTTCTATTTTAATTACAATTTATTTGGTGACCTATTAGTCATGAAATGGTAGGATTGTTTAATTCGTCAGAAAAAAGGACTGATAGTTACCTTTTCTGTATAACAGAATTTAGCTATTCGTTGGGTTTATTCTGGGCATTTCCTTTAAGTAATTTATTGAATCATTAATGTTCCTTTCATGGAGTTTTTCCATTATCATATGGTTCCCTATTTACGAACCAAAAAAATATTAAGTGCAATAACCGCACCAAGTGCTATTTTACCCAAGGCTTGCTACTTCAGGTCTTTTAACTGAAATGCATCAATCCACAAAATTAGTACCCGCTCTCCAATCACAGTGGTTAATGATGCACGTAAAGTGATGGTATTGACTACGCAGCCTTCTATGTGCTCCATTATTATCAATAGCCTTATAGTAAGTCATTCTCGAAAAAATGTAAAAATATTTGGTTAAAAACAAAAATATCTTAATTAGTCCATTTCTCTTTGGCGTGATCAAATTGTGAATGAATAAACAAGGTTTTACCGAAACACTTTTTTTATTTCATTAGAAATTATCAGGTATCAATTGATTTCAACAATGGATTGTTGGAGTTGCGTCGTGTCATTGTCTAGGGTTATCTTTTTAACCATCGGGTATTCTTTCAGGGAGCAGTATGGGCTAATGAGGCATGGGGACTCCATTTGGAATTGGGATCCAAGGAAACTTGGGCATTTATTACTTGGACTATATTCGCACCTTTATTTACATACTCGACAAATAAAAATTTGCAAGGCGTAAATCTGCAATTGTAGCTTCTAGGGATTCTTGATAACTTTGGATATGCTATTTATGGGGCAATCTATTTGGAAAAGGGTACATCGTTATGGTTCATTCACACGAACCCTCTAATTGAAGAAAAGACCTTACGAATACAATACATACATAGGAATCTCGTTTATAACGAGAGTTGGTAGGAGTCTTTTGAGAACCATAAACATAAAATAGTTATTACAAGGTCTCCAAAAACTCCTAATATCTAATGAAAATAAAAATTTTATTCGAATTTCTTATTATCTTATTGTGTCTTATGTTTTTTATTAAATTTGATTTTGCACTTTTTTATTTTATTGTATGTATTATTGATGAAACTACATCTATAAAATAATTAGATAAAATAGCTTTACCTTGTCAACTGATAGTGCAAAAACAAAATCCGGATAAATACCAATACCCTATTACGGGTAGAAGGATACAGATCGAAAACAAATAATTCTCGTGGTCCCAGAATCTAATAAATTTGATATTGGAACATTAAATTGCTTGTATCCCATAGAAAAATCTGGCCGTAACATGCTAATAATAAATAGGAGTTAATATCATTCCAATTGCCGTTACAAACGTAATTAATATTTTTGCATTAAAAAGAAATTTTGACTAGTTATTATACTAAAAAATATTATCAATTCCGCAACAAGAACCGCTCAGTTCCCGGCAATTGCAAGAGAGGCATTGGAAGCAAACTACTGAAACAGCTGTAAATCTTTTGGACTCGGGATAGCTACTTCCCCCCATTTCTCGAGATAAACAAGACGTATTCTGATCGTAACCTCGTATCCTGCTAAGAAAAGAAGTGCCAGCACGATAAATTCCCATGAGAAATCATTTGCCAAAATGGCCCCGTTGAGTTCCAGTATTCCGTTATGGAACTAATTCCCTATTAAGGTTGTGAAAACCCATATGAGATACGGAAGAATAGGCAATTCTTTTTTAAATCTACGTTTGGACCGGGAGATGGTTGAAGACTGCATAGATTATTGGGTGAAAAATGCCCTTATGATCACACCAGGGAAGAAATAAGAATGCGCGTGGGGTAATAAATTGCATATTGAATCCGGAACCAAGATCCATTACGCTTCCCATGTTTAATAAGATTCCGGCTAAAAGCATACAGGTACTGTAATGTGCTTCTCCATGGGTATTCGGTAACCATGTATGTAGGGGTATGATCGGCAGTTTGACAGCATAAGCAATAAAAAATCCAAAATAGAATATGATTTCTAATGCTATAGGATAAGATTGATTGGCTGAGGTTTCAAAATTTAATGTTGGTTCATTGGAACCATATAAACCCATACCAGGAACTCCCATTAAGAGAAAAATCGAGCCTCCTGCCGTGTACAAAATAAACTTTGTAGCTGAGTACAAACGTTTCTTCCCTCCCACATGGCTAGAAGTAGGTAGACAGGAATTAATTCTAACTCCCACATGATGAAAAAAAGTAAAAGATCTCGAGAAGAAAATGATCCTATTTGACCACTGTACATTGCTAACATCAGGAAATGGAACAATCGCGAATCCCGAGTAACTGGCCAAGCCGCTAAGTAGCTAAAGTAGTAATGAATCCTGTCAGTAAAATGGGTCCTATGGAAAGTCCATCGATTCCGAGTCTCCAGTGAAATCAAAAAAATTGATCCATTTGAAATCCTGTTCCAATTGGCTTAATGGATCGTCCAATTTAAATGATAAGAGAATGCATAGGTGGTTAAAAGGAGTTCTAATAAACAAATAGAAATAGTATACCACTGATTACCTTATTGCCCCTATGGGGCAAAAATAAAATTGAGGAACCCGCCAATATCGGAAAAATAACAATTATTGTTAACCAAGGAAAAGAATCGTGGTAAAGACAAGATACGCTTTGGCCAGAAAACCCCGTACCTCTAAAATCATTATATATCGTTTTTGAGAGTACGGGGTTTTGTCGGTAAAGAGAAATCAAATGGGTGTAAGTGGAGTTTTTTGCAACGTATCAATAAGTCAATAAGCTAGCCCCATACTGCGGGTTGTCTCATGCCATAAATAAACCCGTACACTCAAGAAATCTGTTGGACAGGCGGATTCACACCTTTTACAACCTACACAGTCCTCTGTTTCTTGGGGCCGAAGCCAATTTGCTAGCTTACATCCGTCCCAGGGTATCATTCTAATACATCTGTGGGGCAGGCTCGTAAACTTGAGTACACCCCTATAACATGTATCATAAATCTTTACTGATGTGACATTGGATCTATAAAATTTTGAACGTCATAAATTCTCGATCTAGTAAGTTAGTAAATGAGTCATAGATTTATACACACAGCACGAATCAATGAGTTAGATTTACCAGAACTGTTGTAATCCAATCTACTTCTGGATCTGCTCATGAGAGAAGGCCAAGATACTTTGATTTTTACGTTTTAGCAAAAAACGGTCATAGGTTTCTGGTTTATACCGCACATGTTAATTTGACATTAGTGAAGTATTCGCTTATTTTTTATTTATATGTAAATACCTATGATTACCACTATTTCTTGCTCATTACTATTTATTAGCAAATTCCGATTGATTGATACGAGTTGATTTTATGTTACGATGAATTGATGAAACAATAGCTAAGCCAATAGCTGCTTCAGCGGCTGCAATAGCTATAACAAAATCGAGAAAATGTCTCCTTTTAATTGGCGACTATCAAATAAATCAGAAAATGTTACGAAATTCATATTACCGCATTCAGTAAAGCTCAAGACACATAAGTGCTCTTACCATATTTCGACTTGTAATCAATCCATAGATGCCGATGGATAATAAATAGGGCACTTAAAACAAGTACATGTTCGAGCATCATTGGAACTACTTCCCCATCAATTCAATCTCGATTCATTTCAATATGAACAATAATTCAATCGATTCGATTGACTAGAATCATAACAAGTCCATAATAAAGAAAAGTATTGGTAATAGATCGAACTAAACATTGACCTTTTAATACATGAAGAATCTGAAAATTCAAATGGAATTGAAGGAAAATAGAGGAGATAAGACAGAACAACTGAAGTCCTTTTTCGTATTTATTACTTTACTGACGAGCCATAGCAATTGCACGATCAAGGCAACTAAAAGAATTATAGAAATAAGTTCAAATGGAAGAAAGAAATCTGTTGATAAATGATTCCAATTTTGTTGACCATTGTTTATCAAATCTTGCTCTATAATTTGGTTTGATCTTGTGGTCCAATAATACCGTACCATGACGTATCTGAAGATAGTAGTAATTAGTGAAACTAAAATACTTGTACAACCAGTGAAGTGATCCCATCTCCAACGGTCCAAAGATGGAAATCGTTATAATATTCTGAGCCATTCATGAACATAACAGCAAATACAATTAAGACATTTATGGCACCCACATAAATAAGAAGTTGTGCAGCAGCTACAAACATGGGAGTTCGATAGAATATGAAATAAGGATATACACGCAAAACCAATCCCAACGAAAAGGCAGAATAAATTGGATGGTAAATAAGAACTACTCCTAAACCGCCGACTATAAGACCCAACCCTAAAATACTAAAAGAAAATCAAGTATTGGCGCAGGTAAATCCATTATATGTAAAATAGGAGAAAATTAAATTCGAAATGTTTCATGACCTTATTGACCAGACCAGGAAAAAGACATTACCCTATTTTTTTTTTTACGTTCCTAATAGAAATTGAATTAAATACGATACTAAAGGGGTGTTGGTTGCTGTAGATATACTTATTAATTTGAATTGCATCCCGTTCTCTATACGAAAAGGGCCGTTCTGAATTGAATTTCTCGATTTATATATTTTTATATATATAAATAAAAATACAAATATAGAATATTTTTTCCGATTTTGAAATCATCACAGAACAGATATATGAATATATTTTCTTTTCAATACAAGCACGTCATGAGTCTCACTAATCTTTGGTTAGCATTCTGAGTTATTGACTAAGCAAAATGAAAGAAGTTTCGTTCCTTTAGAGCAAAACAGAATTTAAGAAGTGGTAATTGTTATTGAATCGAGAGTTTTTACCTCCTGGTTTTTTATTGGATTTGAATTTCATAATTGTTTGGATTGTGTAATCTCAATTATTGACATAGGTAACCGACCCCAAAGCAATTTGATTATAATTCAATTCGTGACGATTATAAGTAGAAAGTTCTATTCTTCAGTCATGATAAACAGTTGTTGGACATACTCGACCGCAGTTTACCACAAATATACAGATTCCGAAATCAATACTGTAATTAAGCATCGTTTCTTTCGAATACTCATTTCCAATTTCCCATCAACAACGGGTAGATCGATAGGGCATACCGAAACACATACTTCACAAGCAATACATTATCAAATTCCAAAATGTATTCGACCGCGGAACGTTCCGATGTGATCAATTTTTCATAAGGATATTGAATAGTTTATAGGTAAACGATTTTGCGTGGGATAAAGTAATCATAAACTTTGACCAATATACCTTGCTGCTCGGACTGTTTGTTGACCATAATTCCAAGAACCCGGTTCCATAGGAACATATTCGTGAATCTATAAATAATTTAATGTTTCTTTCTCTTGGTTTAGAAAAGTTTTGAATTGAAAATATCCTATGTCTTCACAGTGAAAGCAGTTGAGAAGAAGTTGTCAATAATAGATTACCTAAAGAAACAGGTAAAAGAAATTTCCACCCAAGATTCAATAGTTGGTCCATTCTCATCCTAGGTAAGTCCACCTTGTGTGATAGGAATGAATAAGAACAAAAAAAGCTTTAGCTAATGTAATAAAGAGACCTATTGTCGTTTCAAAGACTCCGCGCACTTCATTAATTCCCAAAAGATCTGGCATAAATATGTACGGAATAGAGAGATTCCAACCGCCCAAGTAAAGAACTGTTACAAATAATGAAGAAACTAGTAGGTTTAGATAGGAAGTAACGTAAAATAAACCAAATTTTATACCAGAATATTCGGTTTGATAACCCGCAACTAATTCTTCTTCTGCTTCTGGTAAATCAAAAGGCAATCTCTCACATTCTGCTAGGGAAGAAATTAGAAAAACCATAAACCCTATAGGTTGACGCATAGATTCCACTCCCAAAAACCATATTTTGACTTGCGCCGACTATATCAACGTACTTGAAACTGTTAGATAATCATAGTCGTGATAACATCACGGGTCTCATCGCTATTGCAAACACCTACATGAGACTTTGGCTTCATACGGCTCCCCCATGGCCACAAATAAATATAGAGGGACTTGAATTTTTTCGATATGTTTTGTTTGTAGACGTAAGACTCGGGTAAAGATACATCGGAGAGTCCAAAAGTTAGACCAATGCAATTCTGTCTGCTATAAATAATAAATAACAAAAAAGCGCTTCTGAATTGAATCTCTATCCTTTAGCAATTTAATTGGTCTTTGGTTCAGTAAAACTCAACTTAAATAAAATATCTAGAAAATTCAACTTAAACTTCTTTTAATTACGAAAAAAATTCCACATTTCTATTAGTTAACTTGTATCATGATTAAAGGATTCTATCTGGTATTATACGGAGTAAATAAAGAAAGTTTTCTTCTCTTCAGACTTGGAAATGCACTCCATTTCTTCGTTCTTATTCTTCTTTCTCAAAGAAAGAAATCTAAAGAAAAATAAAGGATTACTTCGTTCCTGATAGTACTTTCTTTAATCAGTGGATAGGAGCATACTCTGGATCGGGATCGTGGGGAAGTACTGCTCGATTGTTTCTACTAACTTAAAGCCCCCTTAGGATTCCTTTTTGCGGAAATACCCTTTAAGGATAACTTATATTATCTCCATTACAAATCCTTTGTGTACCTTGGTATTCCTAACCGTCCACTAATTTTTTCTCGACCCCGTATGGTACTACAAACAATAGTAAAAAAAAAAAAGACTCCATACAGGTTAATCGTTTATACCCGCTTCAAACTACGGTGAATAATTCACCAATTCTGGGGATTCTGCTGCTTATATTTACTTTTTAAAAACTCTGTACCTAGGGAATGAGACTCAAATTTTACTGCCAATTTCTAAGCTGTTTTGTTTCACTCATATTACTATCTGGTTTATTCATCGCTCTGAATGATGAATACAAAATGAATATATCTATTCAATAGGTTCAATCTTTTTCCTAGAATGAAAAAAAAATAGGTAAAGTAAAAAAGAGCGAATGTTCTAACGAATCGCACGTAGAGAAATTGATAAAACACATGGAGTTAATGGTATTTCATAACTAATCGATTGAGCAGCAGCTCGGAGACCACCTAAAAAGGAATATTTATTATTCGATCCATATCCTGACATAAGAATCCAATAGGGGCAATACTTGAAATTGCAATCCATAAAAAACACCGATACTGAGATCGGCTAGAACAAGGTGATAGCCAAAAGGAATTACTGAATAACTTAGTAAAATGGATATAACCGCTATAGAAGGTCCGATACTGAATAAACGAATATCCCCTCTAGAGGGAAGAAGATCCTCCTTAAAAAGTAGTTTAGTCCCATCTGCTAGAGCTTGAAGAATTCCCCAAGGCCCTGCGTATTCGGGTCCAATACGTTGTTGTATCCCCGCA
>QNQO01004396.1:0-27116 GCA_003290165.1 Berberis thunbergii | reverse complement strand
CTGGATCAAGACTTGTCACAGAGTTCATTGTCTTGCCCCATGATGACTGTTCACCCACACAAGTAACAACCATGTAAACCAAACCAGAAGAGACCTTCCCACCAAACAGTATCAATGGGTTTTCTTGGTTGATCTTTGTAGTTGTGCCCTCCATTTGCAAGTAGCCACCATCAAGGAACAAACCATCAGAGGGAATCAAACTCAAACTGCCCTTTACCAAACAAACACTACTCATCGAATTTTTGATGTGGTCACAGGGTATGAGTTAGACCCCAAAACAGGGAAGTTTGCAGCTTATTTGAATGGTACTTGTAATTTTAGTATTTCAGGATACCAACTGAAATACAAGTCCACAATCATAGGTACTATAACTATAGGAAAGTTAAAGGGTGTTAGTGTGAAAATGGAATCAATTATAGGACCATGAGAAATTCGGAGGGATGAATACGTCGCATAACCATTTGTGATATCTACCAAGCCCCCTAATCCTTTTATTCATCTCTTCTTCTTCCCCTTCTTATTAATACTTTTTTTTATTATACTGTCTCTCCAATCAACATATACACATAAAAGGCTATTCTCTCCACATATAATTAATCAACAAACACATTCTTAAATGCGAAAATCTCATACAACTATAGTTTCAAATGAAGTAAAAGTAATGATCAACAATTGAAAGAAAACTCACTTGTTGCTTCCTAAGAAACATGCCTGAACTCGCCCTAACTTCACTTTTTATGCTTTTGCCTGATTCATTATCTGCCACCATTGATATCGCCAGCTTATCTTTAGCCTAATACCATCAAATTACAAGCACAAACATCAACTTAATCGTTCTTTCAACATGGGTATTTGAAAAATTACACAAAACCTTATCACCAAATTCCAAAAAACAGATTAATCAAATAACAAAATTTGAAAAATAAATAATTTTTAAATTTACTAGATCAATGAGGTGATCACATTCTTCATCTGTGAGAAACCCCTTACACAAAAAAGCCCTGAACACAACACAAAAACCAGAAACCCTAAGGAAATTACACCAAAATAGAGAGGGGAGAAGACGAGAGAGGTACCTGGTGGAGGAGAAAGCTTCGAATGGAGTAGAGATCTGCTTCAAGCCTTCAACGATGTGAAGAGGAAGGTAAGGGATGAGAGAGCTTCGAGATCCTCTTCAAGCGAAGAAAGAGTCGAGGGAGGAGAGAGCTTCGAATGGAGGAGATCTCAGCGTGAAGATAGTTGCGTTGTGAAGAAAGAGGCGAGGCCGGGAGGGAGGAGAACAAACCCTTGAACTGATCGATGGGAAGGGCAACAGATCGAGAGGAAGAACAAACAGATCGAGACCCGTGAATTTGATTGGGGGGGGGTGGTTTCATGCGAAGGAAGCACAGGAGGACGTCCTGTGCATATTTTTAGCCGTTGGATTCATGGATTTCAAAAAAATAAAAATTGAATTTTGAAATCCATTTTTTTGAAATCTATGAATCTGAGCCGTCAGATTAGATCCGAGATCCGACGGAAGATAAATGTGCACAGGAGGACGTCCTGTGCTTCCTGCGCAGGAGCCCTCCCGAATCCTGAATTTTTTCCAATACGAATGAGGCGTCTGATTTCCACCAATGATGGGAATCTATAGCACGTGATGGCATCCCATGCCCACCACTAAAATCCCAAACAAATACTTAAAATGTTATTCCAAATGGGAATAGAATTCATATTCCCACGAAATGTGTGCAACCAAACACTCCCTTACTTTCAGTCCTCGATTTTGCACCTTCCCATTGACTTGCAACCCTTCATCTAAACACCTGCAACACCTTGCTCCATGTTTCGCTTTGTAGTTCTTCTGATAACGTCGAAGGTCTACGGTTCTCTTATGACACCAGCTGTCTCCCATTAAATCATGGATTTCGACAGAGCCTTTGATTTTCTGCATTATGTAATGCCCGTTGTTCATCAAGAAAATGTAGTTCAAGGGCATGTCCTTGTACAACTTCGACTCGGCTTCAATGTTCATGTCCAGGAGATCCATGACTGTAATTAACTGTACTGGAAATGGGAACAATCTAGGTGTTTAATTAACTACAGTGATTCTGGTCTGGGCAGGAGTTGACGGTGACTGGAGATCAATCTTTTATGTTCATTGGAGATTTATATTTGTTCCAAGGTTTCTCTGTACTTGCAGACATATTTAATGTAGTTCATTGTGTAACGAGTGAGTTGATGAACCGCACCACCTGGTAAAGGTATCTTCCAAATGTCCGAATTGATTGAATTCTCCAGATCAGAAAAGATCCCGACTGCAGCCTCTCCCAGTCTAGATCAAGCCGACACCGTCTCGGCTTCAACTCATGAATTTCATCCGTAAATAGTTCATCAATCTTGGGGACTAGATCACGTAGAGTCTCATACATATATGTCTAGGAACTTGAATAGTTTCTCAGCTGATATATTCGTCATCATCCCAACAGCCTCAGCAAACATAAGAAGATGAATGATCACATTAAGCCGCATAGTGGTAACATAGCTAAGGCAATTCACTGGAGGAAACACCTCGTCACAAATAGAAACGGAGCCAGGATTTTTGTTGAAGGGGGGTGAAGTGATGTCATACTTAAATATAATATAAAAATTAGTTACTTTAACATGATTTTTTTTTTAAATACAACAAAAATGGGAGTACAACAAAGACAGTCATTGAAGATTATTACTACTTCTAAAAACACAACACAAGGGAAGCGGGGGGCTCCTACGCACAAAGCGCATGGGGAGCTCCTGCGCACATGTCTCAGCCGTCGGATCAGATCGATGGATTTCAAAAGAGATTCAATTCCTGCCAAAAAAACAATTATTTCTGTTTTTTGAAATCCATCGATCTGAGTCACACAGCTTGCGCTCTGTGCCAAAGTAGATGAAATGCAGAGCTTAGTAACCTTGATTCAAGTAGCAATTTCTCTTTCTGCACATCGTCAATAATAATTTTCTCATACCCAAGTCTGCATATTGCCTCATCATAAGCACACCTCCTAGAGATATAGATTTAGCAATACACGGTTTCATACACGGTTTTAAAATTACAGAGGTATAGTGAGTGTAGTTTTCCATGCTGTTGATTCAGATCTCCCAAACATTCTGATTGAAATGCATGGAATTTTGATTGCCTCGATGTTGGAGGGTAGCTTTAATGCAATGCAAGAATGGATACTGATGATACATCAAATCGTCTTCTGATTAGCACCGAATGTGTGTCATAAACTCATGATAGTCTCTTCATGATTGCACGCCCAATCCAGCAAGGTCCGGACAACATTAAGCCACTATTGGCAGATTCCAGAATGTTGGACCCGAATTACAGTGCCTTAATAAGCCAATGCGTCACGTGGTCAAACCCAATATTTGTAAGCCCTGATAACGCAACTATATGGGGGATCAATCTAAGACACGCAGGCCGACTAGGAAATAAATACTAGAGTATATGTCTTACAATGAAACTTCCTTGCATGGACAACACTCAGAAAGGAAAACTTTTCCTGTGGATCTAGGAGTACAAGTCGTATAAGGAAACTACCCTACATTGACAACTCTGAAACAGGAAAGGATCTCTAGCAAGATCTCTTTCCCTAAACTACGTCACCGAAGGCCTAGCCGAACATGACTCTTACACTATAAAAGAGAGATAATGTCGATGAACTAAGGTACACTACAGAAACCCAATTTACAGTTTTAAGTCTTTCCTAAGCCTTATCTAACTTAAGCATCGGAGTGTCTTCGACTGTCACACGGTGGTCTTTAGCTCACGTGTGTTACTTGTGTAGGTCTAGGAAAAAGCGAGGAAGCAGAGCAGGAATCGAATACATCAGGAAGGGAAATAGGTCGGCCTGAGCATCACACTCCTCGAAAACAACAGTCTCCCCAGACGAATCAGTCACTTGCCTGATAGCATCATGTCCCTCGAACAAAACTAAGTGCCTGGCGACAGGTCTAAACAAAGCACGTAGCCTCTTCAAATGCACAGGAAAAGTAAGCACCTCATCTATTTCTACCCTCCTTGAAGGGCTTGAAATCTTAATCATGGGAAGTTTCATCTTCCTCGAAGCAGACACGAGCTTTGACTTCGAAACCATAAAAAGAGTGGGAGCCTTATGCCAATGAGTCCACAGTTCACTACGCTTGACATTAGAAGTTAATGACATCCTCCATTCGGAAATGAGGTATGTCGCGAAACGCATCCAAAGTTGTTTTATCTTCAACAGAAAGTGGCGAAGTTGAAAATTTCTCCACGAAAAGTGCAACGGTCAATCTGATATGCAGTTAACAGAAGCAAGACCAGAAAAAGAATTGAACTTACTCAGTTGTCAATATGTGGAACAAAGAACCATATGTGGATAGATTTCCATCATACTTTTTTTTTTTTTTTTTTTCTGAAATTGACAATATTCTTAAACACTCATTTTAACTTTTAAACCAAATATTAGGAAGTCATGATCAATAACAATAACATGAAGTTAAAGCAAATTAAGCTAGCAAGTTGCCTGCAAGCAAGTTTTGGGAACAGTAAAACTACTCTTTGAATTGTAACAGACAACCATGCTATGGTCTATGGACAAAATATTTGACTCTTCGAGCTCTTGCTGCATCATATTTGTCTCTCTGGAAGATTTTTTATTCACCTTCTCTTCTAACTTTTCTATATGATACGAACGACCTCCACAACAATTGCAAAACAAACCTACCCCTAACATTCAAAGATGAGTACTCCTATCAAGGTACAAACACACTCTGATGTGCAAAGAGGTCAAAGTACAAAGCTTTTATTTTATATATTTTGCGAGCATTAACAATTTTCGAATGATACTTAGAAGACTTATAAGATAGAGTCCGGTGAGGGATGGGGCTCGGACATATTACTCATTCCCATAATCAATTCTTAATCCAAGTCATGTATTCAAACTGAGTCATGAATTGATCCCCCCACCCACCATAAAAATCTGATCAGCATTCACATTTTCTATCCAACACAGAAATTAACATAAAACGATAAATAAATAAGTACATACAACACTCACCAAATTCCATAAGTAGAACTTAACTCTACTATCCCCAGATAAATAAATAAATAAATACAGAAAAATTGAAGAAATAATTTCACCTGCATCAATAACAGAATCCCAATTGGTTTTCCCATCTTTCTCAAACTGCTTCAAATCCCAAGTTCCTCCAACCCACCCGGGGTCTCCAAATTTAGGGGGCTCCTTGACAACAACGTGAGCAGCACCATTAGACCAAAGAGAAGCCTCCTCTTTCTCCACCTTCTTCACCTCCTCTACAGCAACAACAGCTGCAACATAATCCATACTTGCTTCTCCATTTTCAGACAATTTTCTTGACAATAAACCCAAATTTCGCTTGGAGATAAAAGGGAAATGGGGGAGCTTGAGACTGATATGGGGTTTGGAAGAGAAGGTAGTAGAAAGGGTTGGAAGATGAGATGAAGGAAGTGAAGGAGAAAAATTGAGTAAGATCACTTGTAATAGTTTTGTTGTGTATGCAATTAAGAATGCAACTCGCACAATGTAATCTTGTGCATTCCCAGATGAGCAACATTGTTTAGTACTTGTCACGCGATTAAATACCTTAGGCAATTGACTAAACAATGCTTTGACCATATTAAAAGAACACTTAACCCAAAATATATATATATATATATATATATATATATAATCAAATGGACTTATTTTGAAATTGTAATTTTGTATTATTCCGGCTCCTATTTAATTGGATATAGTGCTTATGATGCAGAGCTAATAACAAATGTCCATTTGTTGCTCTTATGTTTCAAGTGGGAGAATGCTTCCTACCACAATGTAAGTATTTCAATATCCTGAACTTATCTCTTTGTACATTTCTTTTAAACTTCATTGTGCAATTTGTCTACTTCATTTTTTTAATTCTTAATTTAGTATTAGAACTGAGAAAAACCCTTGTTTCTTAAGATGGGTGGGTGCGGGGCAGAGCCAGATAAATGGGGTGTATTCAATTTGTCAGCCTTAAGAACTCATCAATAAAGACTAAACTAAGAATGAGATTTAAACAAAGATTCACTTACCCTTTGGTGTAAACATAGTCCTCATCAACTTGTAGCATGAAGAACACATCACTCCCATCGTGCAAAGACTACAATAACCAATCAAAACAAATCCATCAAGATTTCAAATAAACTGAACAACACCCTCCAAAATATTAATCACCCGTATATGTGGCATCATTAGTAAAATGTTGATTCTAAAATTTGACATATCACCCATATTTACTATGAGATCTCAAAACCTCAAATATATTGGTGGCACTGCAATATCAACCATTTATGATTGCAACATCTATCAGTCAAATAACTAACAAAATCCCAAATCAAGAATCAATTCAAAGACCCAAAAAGTGAAATTTCAAATAACCAATAGAAATCCCAAAGCAAAAAGTTACCTCAAGAATCCGAATTTACAAAAGATAAAGGCAACCCCAGATCATAAATCAACCCAAGTAGCTAAAAAATTACTTCACAATAAAAAAACTCCAAACTTTACCTAGTAAGCAAACACTACAAAAAGTTTTCAGATTGGAGATGACATCATGAGAGCTAAATCACCAAAAACACACACAAAACTCCCCAAATGATTGGAAACACACCTTCACAGTCATCTTTCCACCTTTATCAGTCCAGAGCAGGAATGAGAGATAACTCGAACCCATCAACGTTGCTCCAATCATCCGCATGGCCATCAAGGGTGACGACCCCAGGCTTGAAATTGGCTTGAATTCGTGTATTAGAGTTGGATTCGCAACCCCATTCCCCACTTTCTTGGTGTCAGTTGGCGAATCTGATCAAAGGGGTTGTGAGAATAGTAAAGAAGAAGAACGGAGTGCTAAGCATAGTTGATCAATAAATGAGGGATTTTTATACAAAAGGAGGGATTTTTACACAATGAGGAATAAGAAGAAGAGATCAAGAAAAAAAATCAAACAGTTTTGCTTCGCTGAAAGAAGAAAAACAAATCTGAAGAAGAAGAAGAAGAAGAAGGATCTTACCTGGAAGGAGATCTGAACCGATTACCTGTTCTTCGTCAGTTCGGTTCTCTGAAGATCTAAAGAAGAAGAAGGAGAAGAAAAGCTTGAGAAGGATAAATCTAAAGAAGGAGATCTTACCTTCTCAATCTTTCTTCTTCTTTTATCGTCCACTCCTTCTTTCGTCCTTCTTCTTCTTCTCTCAGTGCTTGTGAGGAGGAGGTGTGGAGAGAGTGGGGAAAGCATCAGGGGTTTGATTTATTCACTTAAGTTCTGCCACAAACTTAAATTTGTCACGTAGGACAAAAAACCTATTTGAATTATAATAGAGATTCTTTTAAATATAGGATGGGGTGACCAACCCAAGCTTGACTTTAGTAAAAAAAAAACAATAACAATAACAAACCACATAGCAATTGGTTTTTGGAAGGAGGTTATCCCATATTTGTTGCAAATCACTGTTACCATTCAAATTTGACAAGTTTTATAGTGAAAACCTCATCCATGTCGTTGTCCCACGCCCAATCATCCTGATCTTCTGAAGGCTGATCCATAAAAATCATTTGAATAAGATCAATCAATTCACCAATTTCGGTCGTAAACCTATCTTCTTAGTTAGAGATTCCAACTGCTCCAGTTCCCTTCTTTCTCATTGAATCACTCTCCATTTTGTCTTCAAGCGCAAGATGTTGTAAATATTAAACATAAGAAAAGTTTTTTGATATTGTTTTCACCTTTCCATTAATCTTCTGAGTATTTAATTTGTCTTCTAATTCAAAAGTCATTTTCTTTCCGATAATACTCTTCCATTGCAAGCAACCATGAGAGGTAACATCATCTATGGTGAGCCAAAGAGAACCTTGCCAACCGAGATTCGCACAAAAGAATTTTGGAAAAAAACTTAGTTCAACTTATTTTTTGGAAAAAATACCTAACATTTTAAAATGAGTAATTTTTTTTGAAGGTTTAGGTGGAAGCGGAGGCCCGATAGCGCAGACCTACCTTCATAAGGGACCTACTCTTTGCTTTTCTTTTCATTTGCTTTTTTCTTTTCTTGTCTCCATTATCTAGATATTTATTTATGAAACACCACAATTTTTTTTAAGAGTGTTCTTTCTAATACCGCCATTTCCACCATGTTACACCACCAGTTCACTGAGTAACAACGCCAACCCTCGCCAAAGGTGTACCAATTGAGTTGGTAGAGGTATGGCGAATGGTATCACTAATCACGAGTTCGAACCTAGTCGATGGCATGGGGTTGGAACGGTAAAAAAAATACCCCTATTAATTTTGCGAAAATTTTTGCAGCATTTGTTGCGATTTTCAACCAAAATCTTGCAGCCTATGCTGTGAAATTCGTATAAATTTGGGATTTTGTATTTTTGAAATTATGCCAAATTTCACCTTGTAGGTTGAGAATATGTCTAAAATTCACAACACATACAACGAGAATTTGCATAGCAAAATTCAAAGTATATATATATTTTTTAAAATTCATCATTTTCATATTTTTTTTTTCATTCACTGCGAGTTTGGAGAGATGGTAGATATAGGTGAAGCAGCAGCAGTGAGGGAAGGTAGTAAAGTAAGGTTCTTGGAGAAGGAAGATAATAATTTTTTGGAGGAAGATGAAGGGGGATGTAGGAGGGGGAGGTGGTCACAGGAGGATGAGGAGCTCACATGAGGTCACAGTAAGAGAAGTTGTAGTTGGAGAGATCGACGAGAGCAAGAAGAAAGGGGAAAATGAGATTTTTTTTTTGGCCTAATTATTGGTAGTTACAATTAGGTGGTGGTGTAACAAAGTGGAAATTGTGGTGTTACATAGCAACGCTTTCACATTTTTGTTTGAATGACTTATAAGTGTCGTTAAAATGTGTTTGTTTACACCACTTGCGAGTGGATAACATATGCATTTGCTATGAGCAGTTTTGTAAGAGGGTAATTTACAATTGTACCCTTATGCAGCAAATGAAAAAGAAAACATATTGTTAATATGTTACGTAGCAATTGTACCCCAACAACAACTTGTTAAGTTGCCCCTCGATTTTTTTTATCCTTCTAGTCGAATGTAAGGTTGTGTCATTCATAAGTGTTATTTGACCGTTAACCACTTATAAGTGAGTGTAATCAAACATGTTAACATTGCGGTCCACCACTTACAAGTGTTTAGTGATGGAGCCATGATTTTTATTAAAGGGGGCAAAGTGATGAATCATAATTAATCAATGATAATATAATAATTAATTACATTAATATAATTTTTTTAAATTTTAATAATATATAAATAACTATTCAAAACACCAATTATTAAACACAACTCCATCTAATCTATGGGGATGAGACAATGGATCCAACAAGCTAAAAATTGGAAGATTTGTGATTTGCCCCTTAAAAAAATAGCTAATTAGAGGTTACGCCCATCATTATTCACTATTGCAGTCTTCCTCAGGACTAGCAGTCAACATGTGTTGACTATCAAAAGGCTCATATTGATTACGAAAATGTCATTCAAACAATAACACACAGATGAACCTCGATACACAAACGTGTATCTTGAGGAAAAATTAATGGATCGAAATTATCATGTATCTCCAGAAAAATCCTATGAATAAAATAAAACTAAACCTCAAGATACGAATTCACATCGAGGAAATACTTTTAAAATATTCCTTCTTACTCAAAGCAAATAATAGAGGTTGGAGTTGGTTGTGACGATGGTGAGAAAGGGAAATAAATTAAGCAGAGAGGGAGGGAGAATAAGAGAAGACGCGGGGCTATTGTCGATCTCGCGGTAAACATAGAGAGGGAACAGAAAAGAGGAAAGAGGCGAGGGTGGGGTTATCAGCAACCAAATGGGCAATCCTCAAATAATCCAAAAAAATTCAAAAAGTCAATAGGAGTGAGTGCCTCACGTAGAACCGTGCATGTAAGTAGTCATAACTTATAAGTGGTGCATACAGACACCCCCTTAATCCATATAGGGATGAAACTTGATCAAGTAACACACACTAACCCATGCCCAAGCCCAAGCCTATGTACTTTTCTTTTGGTACGAAAATTATTTTATTTTGCACATTTTTTTTTTGGATAAATGGTTTTTTCCCCCTCGCATCAAGGTTTTGCAACCAGACTGGTGGGCATTACATGGGAATATTTATAAGTATCTCAAAGATTTCACCATTTCCCATATCATGTCACATCACCCTGATTGATAAACCTAACTGCAAAAACTCGATTCCCAAGTTTTTTTTATTGCTTAAACCTCTGCTTACACATGCTTGTGCATTCACAAGCAATAATTCTAGCTGGCCTGGGAGGTGCGCCTGGGTGGCTGCCTGGACACCCCCTGGCACGCGTTCGGGAGCCTCCCAGGCACGAGCAAAAATTTTCGCAGAGCCAAAAATTGGGCGGGATTTGCAGAGCCAAAATTTCATCACAAAAATTGGGGGAAACTCAACGCATAGAAGAAGAATCGAAATCGAAACTGTCGAAACTTTGGGCGAATCAAAACTGTCGAAACTCGAGTGAAACCGAGTTCTTGGGCGAATCGAGACTCGAGATAGTAGAAGAAGAAGAAGAGGAAGAACAAATAGAAGAAATTGTTGAAGCAACTGGAATCAAACGGAGGAAACCTGCGAAAGGTAAGTCCGAAACTTGAAATTTCTTGATTTCTTCTAGATCTAGGGTTTGTAGATCTAGGGTTCCTGACGGTTTTTTTTTTTTTTTTTTTTTGTATGTGAGAACAAATAGAAGAGAAGAACTTGTTAAAGCAACTGGAATCAGCCACCCAAACGGAGGAAACCCGCGAAAGGTAACTCCCAAACTTGAAATGTCTTGATTTCTTCTAGATCTAGGGTTTGTAGATCTAGGGTTCCTGACGGTTTTTTTTTTTTTTTTTTGTATGTGAGTTATATGACCAGTAGTTTTTTCTGCAAACACCATGTATCTGTGACTTCTACAAAATTTGAAATTTATTTTGAAGAACTTCTGTGTGTTTTATTCCAAATATTTATTTGATACTGCTTTGAATCCATAACTACTGAGAGATCACATTCAACTTACGAAGGTTTAGGGAAAACAATTTCAAGGCACTTCAATAGTCCTAACCGTCTAATGGGAATAGTTTATAAAATTTTGAGTGAGGGATTAAAATTATTGGTAGATGTGATCATTTTTATTGCAATTTCCAATTTGTTAGGAAAGCATTTATTGTGATCAGCGTTTGAAGCTTGATTTCGTATTGTTTAACCAATTTGTTAGAAAATTATTGGGAGCCGTTCACCTCATTCGGGATGTGCGCGTAAAAAGTCGACGCACGCACTTCGAGTGAGGTGAACGGCTCCCACCCCGCCACCTCACTTCCCTCGCTCGTTTCCTCGGTCATTTCCTCGACACTTAGAATTTTGCATACTCTAAATGGTTCTAGTTCCATTTATTCTTAAGCCCTGTTTGTTGTGATTGCAAAGCAGAGTAAGTTATTAGGAAGCATTACTAATTAAATTCACATTGACAATACAAAAACTCGTTTTGGGGAGAAACGTACAAGTCTATAAAAAATTGTTAAAAACAATATATTGCACCAAAAAAGTCTAATTGTTTCCATTAAAATCTCACCATGATCCTCATTAGTCATCCTGGGGATTCCCTTTATAATTCCAACTTCTCTACTACTATGTGGTGGATCTCTTCAAGATAAGTTTAAAAATCCCCAAACCAAGTGTTATTGTGTTCACTAACTATTCATGCTCACAAAGGAGAAATGTATGCATTTCAAACTACTCGATCTTCAAACATTGTTTTTTTGTGCCCACATGCGTATCTATCAGGGCATTTATTTTGTTAAATGCAGGAATGGCATTCAGAGCGTATGTTGTCTATCGAGGTCATCGCCCTGGAGTATACCTAAACTGGCCCGCATGTTCATCAGCGGTATCAGGGTATAGTCGTGCTTCTTACAAAGGGTTTATGTCAGTTGAAGAAGCTGAGGAATCATACGAGTTGTGGGTTCGCTCAGAATCGGTGAGGAGAGATTCGGAGGAATCCAACAACAATGAAAATGTCAGAGTTAACAATGTAGTTTATGATGATCAAGTTGGTACATCGAATGATCAAAGAAATGTCACTGAAGGGAACAATGATCTTGGGCTTACACGAGGGACTTAATCAATACTTTGATAGTTGTACTTATTATGTTAGGTTTCATATTTATTATTAAGCTCTTGAACGAATGATGGAATTATATGTAATGTAATATGTACATACATATGTATTATGTGAATATATTTCATAATCCAATGAAATTTGTGTTTCATATTGTTCTTTTTTTTTCTTCTGTATGGTATGCTTTTGTAACTGAAAATACATACTACATGGAAGACGAAGAACTTGGGTCACAAGGTGAGCAGGAAAGGAATAAGCAGAAGAAGGAATCTGTTGGTAAAATGTGTCTCACTTTTTTTTATTTTTTTTTGTCTGTAAAGCTTTCATGTCTATCTATATTTGCTAAACTTTATTAATGTGTTGTTTATTTTTGTGATCAGAAATCATAAAATTGCCCTGCCTGGCTCCCTGCATGCAATGGTGAGGTTTGCAAATTGTTATAGCAAGATTTAGAAAATAAATTTGATGGGGTTAACAGCATCTATTCTTCTGTTAAGAGTGGTTATCTCAACTTGATAGCTGATGCGGATGGTGGTCAGTATTGTATTCCCCAATAATGTAATTTTCCCTTGGTTTTATGTTTTATACATTTATATCATAATTAAAAATCTGATATGATTATACTTACAGGTTATTCTTTGAAAAGGTAAAATTCTATCCTTGTGGAAATGTGGTTTGATCAGTGTGCGGACTTCTTTCTGAAGTGATTGCCAAACTGGAAACATCATTGTCATTGCTGAGATGGGGGTCACTTGCCAAGAGGAGTGACAATTTCTTGACTGAAGTTTAGGTTGTTTGCTGGGAAATCAAACTAGTTTCGATTGGTACGTTGGTTATTAGCAGTCTAGCATCACCCTTGCTCAGTTGTTGGTTTTTTGTGGAATAGGGAATTATTAAACAACAATGATTTCCTTGAAATGCAGGTATCCCATGGAATCATTGTCGTCTTGCTAAGAAGCTTGGTTGTTCATCAACATAGAGGTATGCATGCTTGTCATGTCAGCTTAGAACTAAAACTACTTGCACACCCTTCTAAGTTGCATGCTAGTTACCAAAATGGCTGTGATGGGGGTCATTAGTTTGTTGAGTCCTTTTAAAACCTTACAAAACATGTTTAGATGGTAAAGCTTGGATTATGAGCAGCTCGAATGCCTGAAAGATGGCCATGGTTTGGATTCGGATTGGATTATGACCAGCTCATCACTGCAAGGATTACCAAGTTACGAGAATAAAAGCTATGAATTAATTACTTGTGGTTTCGCCAATGTATTTGTTAGACTTTGATGAGCAAAGCCATTGGTAGCCTCTTCTGGGTTAGAGTTTTGTTTTATTGAAGTTTGAATAGGTATGAATTTAACTATGAATTTAACTGGCTCTGTTCAGACATGAAGATATGGAGTCAAATTTTTTAGCCATAAGATAGTTAAACTGTGCAACTTGAGCGTTATTATTGTGTTTCGAGATTACCAAATGTGCCATAATAAGTGGGGCACAAGGGCATAATGAAATGGATTCCATGGTGGGCTATGTAAATGTATACATGGTTGTTTCCATGCGATCACCCATTTTGAAAGTTGTTAGAAGGTGTGGAAGGGAGGGTGCACTGAAGACTTACATGGCGTTGGGAACAAATGTTGGGGTTTGAAGAGCTGGTATACCATAAGAATGATCAAATAAAGTGGTTGAATTCTTTTTAGACATTATGCATTATCACTGAAAGCTTTCATTTCTCTTTGTTTGATTACTGAAAGTTTTCATTTCCATGTCACTGCAGATTACCTGACTAGAGGTGGAGAAAGTGGGATTTTTACCCCGAGTAGATGAACAAGGATTAAGAAGAGATTGAATGAATGAATTAGGTACTATGTTTCTCACTCACTGATTTCCTCTATTTCCAATTTTAATTCTAGATTTTTGTTTGAATTATTCTAGATTTTGGATACCAAGACAAAATGTGAAGGCTATTAGTAGTCTAACTTACATATAGTTCTGTCCTACTCGTATTCAGTATCTTTTGGATTATAACTTTGGTATCATTTACAGACTGATCAGAAGTTACGCGTCTGTGACATTTGTGGAGCATTTCTGAGCGTGTATGACAGGTAATTTATGGTCTTTTGCCTTTGCTGATCATGGTCATGATCATTTTCTTCTCTAGACAGCATAAGACTAGTAATAGGGTTTCTAGTACTTCAGCTTTTGACCAGGCATATTATACCTACTTGTCACCAGCAGGCTTTTGGGCCCAGTTTTGCGAGGATAACTTATGCAGCTAAAGAATGTGCGTGCTATTTCTATTTTTTGCTTGTAGATTGTACAATTGTTAGACACTCATTGGGCCTAGATATTTACAAAAAATTAGTCTGAATGGCTGTTATTTTTAATGAGGACATAGTTTGATGTATTTTGTAATCTCTAGTGACCGCCGCTTGGCTGATCATTTTGGTGGGAAGCTTCACTTGGGCTACATGCAAATTCGTGAGAAGTTAGCAGAGCTTCAGGTAAGATAATGCCTTACATATATCATTTTCTATTATTTTGATTTGTAATGGGAAAGATTTTGTTGTAGGAGGTTTTGTTGGTTTTGTTGGTTTTGCAGAGATTTTGCAGAGGTTTTGCAGAGATTTTCATGCAAATTGGTTTTGCAGAGATTTCTCTATCATTTCTCATTTCTCTATTATTTCATGCAAATTGGTTTTGCAGAGATTTTGTTGTAGGAGGTAAGATAATGCCTTAGCAGAGGTTTTGTTGTAGGAAAGATAAAACCCGTAGGCCGAACATTGATGGTTCACTTCTTTTTCGTCGGTTTTGTTGCTCAAAGGAAGGTTATCAGCGGAAAATTAGTGGAAATGATAACGGTGACCCGAGACAAGTAAGAGGTGCTATTCTTGTGAAGGTGAGACCACGGATTCTTCCAATTACTAGAGTTGGTTGTAATGCCAAGTTAGAGGTGAAGAAAACCTCTGATTGTAAATGGGTTGTTCAAAACTTCATTGATTTGTAATTCTCATTGTACAGATATTGTTTGATATGTACATTGTTTGATATCATACTTCTATATCTCTAATACAATATCCTCTTTTCAATTGTTTCACTCCTCTGTCTTCTATTTCTGCTATTGTTTGAAATGAAAATTTTCAAACAAACCATTGACACAGAGTAGTACTGCTATTGTTTGAAATGAAAGTAGTTCAAATATTGTTTGAAATGAAAGTTTTCATTTCTATGTTCTTGATTATGGTTGTATGCCACTCTCAAACAAACCATTGACACAGAGCACTGCACATAGCATTGCCACAGACCACCTAAACAACCAAGCATTTAAACAGTAGTAGAGCACCTACCATGATACAACCACATAGTTCACTGTGAAAGCTCACTCTTCATTTAATCCAATGGTAGTGAGGTGAACCGCATGGTAGTGAAGTGCTCTGAGTGAGACAACATAGTAGTAGTGGTGGATCTCTTCAAGCATTGGTAGTGCCACAGTGAACACAGTGAACTCAGAGCACCTAAACAACATAGTAGTAGTGCCACAGTGAACACAGTGAACTCAGAGCACCTAAACAACCAAGTATTTAATCCAGTGGCACTGCCACAGTGAACTCAGAACACCTAAACAACAATAGCATTTAATCCAATGGAACTGCCACAGTGAACTCACAGAGCACCTAAACAACCATTCACAGAATATTCATAACAAGAATTCACAGAATTCTTACAGATACTATTCACAGATATTCTTACAGATACTATTCACAGAATTCACAGAATTCTTACAGATACTATTCACGAAATTCACAGAATTCATACTTCATAACAGATAATTTTTCTGTCAGATACTATTCACATATATTCTTACAGAATGTTTGAATTCACAGAATATTCATACTTCATAACAGGAATTGTCAGATATTCATAAGATAAACAACATCTTCACTGCTTCAAATCAGCATATTCACAACAATCAGCATCTTCACTGCTTCAAATCAACATTTTCAGCATCTTCACTGCTTCAATTCATCATTTTCAGCATATTCACAACATTTTCAGCATCTTCGCAGCATTTAAAATTTCATAAACTCATCTTGAAGGCGGTGGCTGCAAAAAAAAAAACGATTATATATATATATATATAATAATTGCAATAGTACTAAAAAATAGTATGACCCCTTGGTTAGAATATATACCTGTGACATCAATGAAAAATATGGATCCATGAATGAGATTGGAATACCAGATTGTGACAGCATTGTTTGATCCTTCAAGTTGACAAATACAAATAATAAGTGAACAATCATAAGTGATAATTCGCGTCAGTAAATATTAAATCAAACCTGTGTATTTGGGGTTAGTGAATGAGGTGTCATATATTCTAACTCAGGCCTTCCAATCTGGGAACAACCCTACAAATGACGTGTACGTTAAATTTAATATTCTAGACTTAAAAAATTAAATATTCATAAAAACATTTTGCAAAACATACCACATTCTTATCAAGGGCCTGATCTTTACTTGCTTGTTTATTTTTTTTCCTTTGTGCTTTTTTTCGAATCTTTTCATCTGTGGGTTGCATCCTTGAATTAGAGCGTCGACCTTTGCTACGAACCGGTAATGGACTATGAATGTTGGATTGCATCCCAGAAGTAGTAGTGTTGGACCCAAATTCCATAAACCCATGTGAATCAACACACTCATCACCATTATCAGTTTTGAGTTGCTCCATTTTCAAAGTGATCCATTCATGAACTTGGCATGTATTCTTTTCATCCTCAGCGGCGTATTCGGCCATTTCATTGAAGTGGCTGCACATCTTGTCAAACCTTTGATTTTCAGGCTTCATTCCCCAATTTGAATAAACAATCTTAACCTTTGTATGCGCCCTCTTCACATCTTTCCTCCACCTCCGAAGGACATATTTATCTGGTACAGCATGAATATCTCGTTCAAACAAAACTTTCAATACATGTCTGCATAAGATCCCCTTGAACTCGAACAATTGGCAATTACACTTGATTATGAAGTCGGCAACGTTAAAATATACTATATAATTGACTGAACGTTGTCTATCTCCTATCACCAAGTCTTGTCTAACAGTGTACACCTCAAAGCCATTCTCATCTATAACTTCACTACGAATTGTACAACATATATTCCCTGCAATCTCTTCTTGGAATTCCTTAAATTTTTTTGTAATATAGGCAGTTTGAAAAGTTTTCTCTATAGCATAAGGAGTAATGCAAGGGATCTGTCGGTGAAACGATTTAAAGTCCGCTTCAGTTTCCTTTTGAACCTTACTTCGTAGTGCATTCTCATATTGTTCAACGAATTGCTTCAAAGTGGTCTTCGAATTTACATAACCATCAAAAAAGGCATTCATGCTTTCACTCCTTTGAGTTGAAGACATCCCCGCCCAGAAAGTAGATCTTTGATATGTTGGCACCCAAAGCATTCTATCAAGATATAATCCTTTCAGCCAATCATTTTCTTGCAGACAATATTTCTCAATGAAACCATGCCAATTTACTTCAAATTCTTCATGAGACAACGAATCGTAAACTGCTCTTTGCATTGCAAACTTTATTGCATCATATTGATTGCAACCGGACAACTTTTCAGGCAACTTCTTCATAATATGCCACAAGCACCATCTGTGTCGTGTGTTGGGAAAAACAATTTCAACGGCCCTCTTCATTGCCCTATCTTGATCAGTGATTATAGCCGTCGGAGCATTGCCATTCATACACACAAGCCAAGTTTGGAAAAGCCAAACAAACTCTTCAATGGTCTCACCACATATCAATCCACATCCAAAAAGAATTGACTGCCCGTGATGGTTCACCCCAACAAAAGGAGCAAATGGCATCTCATACTTATTTGTCAAGTATGTAGTGTCGAAGGTAACAGCATCTCCAAACTCCTTGTAAGCTGCTCTGCTCCATGCATCAGCCCAAAAGACATTTCTCAATCTACCTTTACTGTCCAAATCCAACATATAAAAGAACTCAGCATTGTTAGCTTGCATTTTTTGGAAGTAGTTATGAATGGCCTCCGCATCCCCTTCCCCAAGCCTCAACCTCCTCATTTTATCCAGATAATTGTAACAATCTTTTTGAGAAAAAGGCAAGCTATCATGACCACCAGCTTCTACCACACATGAATTAAAACTCTTATTTGGCTTAATACCCGCCCTATCATTATAATCCAGCTTCTTCTTAACATACGAGCTCATAACTCTATTTTTCGGATAAAATCTAGATTTTCCAAGGGCTCAATTCATGATTGTGATCAACTGTTACCTTTGTCACTGACACTGTTCCATCAGGGTAAATTTTACCTCTAATTTTAGCCAAACATCCACATTTAGTTGTACCCCGTTTATTTACAACATTTTGTGATTGACTTTTATGCTGCCCAGAACGACCACATGCAAGCGTCATGAATATAGGTTTTCCATTTTCATCTTTTTCCGTATTCTTTATTTTCACTGGAAATCCTATTTTATTACCATAATCATGAAAATATCGTTGGTACTCATTAATGCTGTTGAACTGCATCCCTTCTGTGGGATCCATTATCTCTTCTAAAATTTCTTCATTTTCCATCAATTCATTCTCTTCTACACTATCCATTCCTGAAAGGTTTTTGAAAAAAAAAAAAATTTCATGTAGTTCTATTTCGACAGAATGCTCTTTTCAAATAAAAACAACACTCATTATGGAAAATGTACATATCAAGCAAGATGCATAGCAAGCCAAACCTTATAACATTCACACAATTCAATTCCATTTACCATATTATCTAAAATCACATGAAAATACACCAACAATTACATCAATCTCTTAATTAATGCAGCAAATACTATTTGGTCATTCTGTTTTTAAACTTACTGTTGCATGCCTTGTGTATATGAAATTGGGAGAAGTTTTATGACAAGTATATCTAACAAGACCCAACAAATGGCTCCATGGGCCAGACATTGTGCTAAAACATTCTAGGAATGACAATGAATTTACCAAAGAGATAACTAAGTGAAGTAAAATCCAAAAAACATCAAGTAAAACAACTTGTAAGCCAGATGCCCAAGTTTTGGATTATGGATATTCATAATAGTTTCTTAATGCACATAAAAGTTACAGAATGACGCATTGTTTCAGGATAAAGAACCTATTGAAAAGATAAGTGATATGGTTGAAGCAAGGACACATCTCAATTGTTCAATTTGAAAAAGAGATGAAACAAGCATGATTAAAAAAAACTCGTCTAAGAACAACAGAAAGAAAATCACGTGGCTTCTAACTCACATGCTTATAGAAGCATGTTAATGCATTGTGCTTCATTCTCCTCCTTCATTAGGTGTAGAGGTGGTAAGCATAGTAAAACACAATCTTGGCTAGGAAAGAGTATAAACAATTGGATCACAATTGAAATGAATTATCAAACTAAGTGCAGGGACAGGGTGATTCTTCAATCCATAGACTGTGTCATGCAGGGTGATTCTTCAATACACAGATTGTGTTGGTTTTTCAGTTTTGACACCATATACTTAATTAAACTACCCATTATACAAAAAGAGATTGAAGGCTCTACTCTTCTTCATTTCCTCCTTCATTTCAAATGAAGTAGCTAAGATTGATTAATCAATTGAAAACCACATTGATGAATGAGATTTGGTTGTCGAGAGGTAGAGGTAGCTTTCTTTCTTACACAAAGACAAAGAACAAGTCGTAAGTTAATTTTCATCTTGTAAATGATATCTGCTCAATCATATTGAATATATTTCTTCTTCCTCTACTCTTGTTATCCAATTAAGTTGACAAAGATACCAAAATAAATGTGTGCTAATGAGAACCTCACCCGTCTCCATTCCTCTAACCTCGAGTCTCCATATGAATACATCCACTTATAAGAATCAAAGAGCATACAAAGTTCAACATAGAATGGGGAAAATCTTTCATGGACAAAAGTATTACCTGACCTAGATCTAGAAGAAAATCAAGACATTTCAAGTTTGGGAGTTACCTTTCGCGGGTTTCCTCCGTTTGGGTCGCTGATTCCAGTTGCTTCAACAAGTTCTTATCTTCTATTTGTTCTCACATACAAAAAAAAGAAAAAAGAAAAAAAAAACCGTCAGGAACCCTAGATCTACAAACCTTAGATCTAGAAGAAATCAAGAAGAAATCAAGAAATTTCAAGTTTCGGACTTACCTTTCGCGGGTTTCCTCCGTTTGATTCCAGTTGCTTCAACAATTTCTTCTATTTGTTCTTCCTCTTCTTCTTCTTCTTCTTCTTCTTCTTCTTCTTCTACTCTCTCGAGTCTCGATTCGCCCAAGAACTCGGTTTCACTCGAGTTTCGACAGTTTCGATTCGCCCAAAGTTTCGACAGTTTCGATTTCGATTCTTCTATGCGTTGAGTTTCCCCCAATTTTTGTGATGAAATTTTGGCTCTGCAAATCCCGCCCAATTTTGGCTCTGCGAAAATTTTTGCTCGTGCCTGGGAGGCTCCCGAACGCATGCCAGGGGGTGTCCATGCAGCCACCCAGGCGCACCTCCCAGGCCAGCTAGAATTATTGATTCACAAGATAATATTAGTATCAAACAATAGCTATTGAACCAAATTTATTATTCGATTGCAAAACTTAGAAAAGGAAAGTACATTCATTCACACCTGGCAACTACAGAAGTTTCAACGTTATTACATTATCAATTCTATGCATGACAAAGTATCTGGCCAGCAAATGTATTTGGGCAAATTCCTACTACTATTAGGCCTCTATTTTGATCCTTTTTTCTCTTTTTGTTGTAGACAAATTCGCCTTGCATAGGTGATTTATCATCAAAATATTTAATGTGGGAAGTTCAGATGTCAAACGATAGCTGGCTTGGTACTGTGTCCTTGAAAAGATAGTAGTACCATATGGATCCTCTTCCCGGTTCTCCTTCAAGTAAGCAATCAATCTCTCAACTTCATATTGACATGTAAATAAACCTGATCTGCTCTCTCCTTGTCCCTTAGTTCCTGTATTCTCCTTTCACAAACAAAAGCATGCTCAGTTCTACATGATGTGAGCATCTACAATCCACCCAACTAGTATAGCAACGCCAAAATTACAAATAAACAAATAAAAACGCCATCAGAGTCCTAAACTATAATGGTCTGCCACAACGGCCTAGGTTCCAGATGGCTGGACACCCTTAATCTTACTCAACTTTTGAGACTGGGTAGCATGTGGAAGGTTTCTCAAATAAAGTTCTTCCACGTTGGGAAAGACATGTTAGTTTTGTTTACTAATTGTTGGGTTAAATGCAACTTTTAGTCATTTGAATGACAAAGTCAGGGTCTAATCTGGATGCTCACAAAAATCATATGCATCATTTGAATCAGTGTTATATATTTCAGTGGTATTATTAGTGTCAAATGGCGTCAAAGCGTGGTGAAAGCTTTTATACTGCATAATGAAATACAAAATCATAACCAAACAATTAATCAGCAGAGTTGATATAACTTCCCTCCTCATTTGGGTGAGGTTGCAGATTCATATTCACATTGGTGGCAGTTGATCCTAAGATGCGTCCATGATGAAACCTTTTATACTGCACGATGACAAAAAGACAAAATGACACAAGGGTATCTGACTAAAAATAAATCAAGAGTTGGTATAACTTCCCTCCTCATTTCAGTGAGATGGCAGATTCAAATTCACATTAGTGGAAATTGTGCCTACGAGGCGCACCTGCTCCACATTGTATGTATAGTTATCAAAACATTTATCATAGATATACACATATTGTATTTGTATTATGTACATAAGCATATAAAAGACATAAATAAGACTCATTTAGCAAGTAGCACAAAAATCCAAATGCACTTCCATTCATTTAGTAGTGCAAATACAATCAACTATCATCCATCATTAATCATGACACTTTGTATCATCAATAGAAACCCAATTTGACTTTGTATCAACAAAAGTAAACATATTCAAGTATGACCTTACACACCCAAAAAGCAAAAAAAATATTTCTTTCTTCAATGGCCAATAGAAAGAGTGAACTGGGTTTTTTTCATCCCCAATTGTTCTTTTCCACCCACCCCTCACTGTGGTTGAGGGGGTACAACTCTGTGGTGCTATTTAAAGTGGGGGGCGGCAGACAAGTTACCACCTCACAAAATGAAACTCAGGGTAACCGTTGGAATTGTGTTGTTGAAAGGGGGGTCTACCTTATCTCCCTCCCCTCTCGAAGGGGTTGGTACTCAGAGACACGAGTGGGAATCATGTCAAGCACATGGACATATACACCCTATGTGAACGTGTGGAAGAAAATTTTATGTTTCCACTGCATGGGTGGAGATGCACTCCGGGGTGGAAACCGATAATTTATTGCTTTCTACCCCATGGGTGGAGATGCTCTAATGGGTAGATAAGACATACTTAAAAGGGCTAAAAGTTGAAATTAAAAGAAAATGGTTTTTTAAATTAAAAAATCTCATTCCCGACAGTACAATATATCGCATGTTCCATTCAATATATATGATATTTACGGTATGTACTGGACAATCTATGCGATATGGTATATGATGCATAACGATAAACCTCGATGATATTTCCCTGATAGGTATCGTACTACGATACACACAATATTGACAACCATGTTGGTATCATCGTTAAAAGTATTCTTTAAATACATTTGGCCTTCCTAGAGCATATCCAATGGGCAAGCTCAAAAGCCAAGCTTTGAATTTTTCATCTCCAATGGAAGACCCAAAGCTGAATGGGTTTCGAATTCCAACCCAACTAATTGCCAAAGGGTATGGATTTTTGTTTGTTTCGGCGGAGCTAGACACTCCAAATAGTCTCGAGTGTTTCAAAAAGTCTTGAGCGTCTCCAATGGAAGGGTTTATGTCGTTTGAAATATTGGAAGCACACGCTCAACTCAGTCATAAGTGCACAAGACAAACGCAGGATTTTGTTAATTGCCCGATGGAGGACACCCACCCGAACCTCAAATGGGTCTCCATTGGAGATGCTCTTAATTAATTTGCAGCTATCACATATTGTCGTGTTGGGTTCTTATTTTTTTTAGGAGTTCTTGCACTGTCCATTTGTTTATCCTGATAACACGATTGTCCCACCCCAACATTTTCCACAGATGATGATAAGGTTATTGTAATGTGTGCTAGTTCTGATGGCTTTCACTCTAGAGATGCAAGAGCAAAGTATAGAGATTAACACTGAATGGTGAGTATGTCTTTGCAATTTTACCAAGACCAACATATGGTACAGTCAATTTAAGTTCAAATTATAGTTGTACCTTTATAATTCAATCTAGTTGCCCTTGTTATGCGACCTCTTTCATCAGATTCAGTACTAAAGGGAGCCCTCAGCCCCGTCGATATTGTACTCTAGACCGTTCATTTGGTATTTATAACACAACACAGGTGGTCACTAGAGCCTGCCTACTATACTGGTGGATCCATGGTATTCCTAACAGGATGTGATACGAAGGAGCAACTTCTTATTCTTTTTAGGAGTTCGTGCACTGTCCATTTGTTTATCCTGATACACGATTGTCCCAACCCAACATTTTTCCACAGATAATGATAACGTCATTGTAATGCGTGCTAGTTCTGATGGCTTTTACTTTAGAGATGCATGAGCAAAGTATAGAGTTAACACTGAATGGCGAGTATGTCTTTGCAATTTTACCAAAACTAACATGTGGTACAGTCAATTTAAGTTCCTCAAATTATAGTAGTACCTTTATAATTCAATCTAGTTGCCCTTGTTATGCAACCTCTTTCATCAGATTCAGTACCAGCAGTGCTCTTGTTCCGCATGGGAGGCGCTCACTATGTTCAACATCAATCCAACAAAAAAATACCTGACAACCAATCAAGGAATGTTAGGTGGAATAGAAATTTTAATAAAACTTGAAATGATGTGAATGTCTGGAAATTTGTTGATATCAAAAGTTTTATCTTTTCTTTGGTCCAAAGACTTGGATGAGTAGGGTATTATTATAATCAGTTTGCTGAATGTGATAGTTAATATCAGTTCAACATGAGAAACCATACTAATGTGGCTTAGAAAAAAAACTTACCTTCAACGGGAAAAAACACTAAGAATATCCAATTTAAAGGTTAAGTGTTTGATTGTTTGTAACTTAATCTTGTTGTTTACAGTTTGTTGTTTGTAACTTAATCATGTTGTTTACAATTTCATCTTGTACACTACATTGTTTATGGCCATACTAGATACTAGGGGTGCAGCAAATTTATCTCTACTACTAGAGTTTGCTTAACAATTGCTTATCTCCTCATGTTACATGTTAGTGGGCTTTATCATGTGAAGCTCCGTCGCAGCAGCAGTTCAACTAAAAAAGTGACTGTTTCTGCCTTGGAGCGCCTGAAAATGCTTGGGTTGCGCTGGATTGCCTTCATCTAGGACACTATGAAGCACTCGTGCCAATAAAGGCCCTTAGTATTTTTATTTTATCCAAAGCTTTACTAAAAAGATATGAAATGTTAGTATTTAAACAGATAAGAAAGGTTTTCCAAATAAGTGCAAATAGACATGAATTTACACCTAACCTATGTACACCATTCATTACGATATACGTAGCTTAAACAAAACAGCTATTCCCATGTTGCATTTTTCCCAACCATGACAACTCAAAGGAATATGGAAGAATTTTTTCAGTGTGTTCCAATTATACATGTTAAAGATTTAATTGCATTGAAATTCCACAGAAGCGCAAAAGTTAACTTGTTGACACATTAAAACAGGCGTAGGCAGTGGGTAAGAATAATTAATGGTGAGTAGTTAAACAATGGAATCATATTGGGTTTTCCTATTAAGTAGCGAATAGAGAGAGTAGTCTAGTATTATGTCATTAATGAGGAAAACTCAAACATCTAATATCAGATAACAATACGAAGCAGAGAAAATTGCACTCTGAAATTGGGGAGATGTGAAGCTAATACCTTCAGATGTTTCAAAAATTTGCATCATTCAATTAAAACATTTATGTAGACATGGGATAATGAAACAGAAGCGTGCCTGGATTGGTTGCAATCAATAATACCTGAGACCAATGAGCATGTGTGCAGTTCTAGGGTTTGGGTTTTTTTTTTCAAAATATTATTTAGGGGTTGTTGCCATTATTTAGAATAGACAAGTTAAATTATTGGTTCTATGTCTAGTCTGTTTTGGAGGAAAAATTTCCTATAGCCAGACCACAACAATCCTGGTAGGAGAGATTTTATTTTTGGTTTTTCTTAAGCGATCTGGAACGGTTGGACACTTTGGGAGTATGCTTTCTTTGAACTTAGTTACTAGCTTTTATCATCATATGAGTGAGTGAAGCAGGAGAAAGTGATGATGAAGGTTGGGGAGAGTTGAATTTCCTTTTCTAACGATAATAATAAGCTTCCGGCTGGCCGCCTCTCTTTGCTTTGGTTTGATTGATAACTATCAATCATCAATTAAGTAAATTTATCTCTTAATTTATGATGAAAACAGCGGGGGTGGGTGGGAAAGGCAAGCAAAAGTGGAGTCGACAAACGAAAGGGGTGGAGATGAGTTGTTGCGTGGTGGTGGAATACTTAAAAACGAATTTTAGAAAGAGGAAGAGGAGTAATCGACTTACATAATGTAATGGAACGACTTGGATGGTTGTTGGTATGACGAGCAAGAACCCATGCCATCCCATCGGGTATGAGATCCACAGATCCATCGATGAGATGATAAATCGAGAAGTGGGGTATGAGTCAAAGAGGTGAGTTTCGGTTACGAATTCTGCAAAACAACAATGCCCCTTGGCTTTGCCTAAAGAAGATGGATGGACACCATATAAAGGAACCAAGGAAGGATGGAAGGAAGGAAGAAGAACCAACACCCACCCTCAACAGGGAGGTTCCCCATCCTCACTAGCCACAAGAGTTGGAAGAATAAGAAAAGGAATGTGAAAGTGGTTAGGGGCTTGCTAAATAAAGAGATAAAAGTCAAAACTCCCTCTATCTCTGGGCTTTTATTTGTGCTCTCCCCTTTTGTTTAGTTTATTATGGCCCTCTTCTTTCTCAACTTTTCCCCTTCCCCAGCCCCTTCTTCTCCACATTCAGACACAGACAGAACAGAACAACAATTCACTTCAATTAAAAGGTAAGCATTCACTCCATATCTTCTTATTCAAATGACTTATTATCTCCTTATCTTTGTTTATTTAAAATGACATCTTCTTTTCTTCTGTTCATTTCAATTAATATGCAGGCGACATTCTCCAAATATATATTCCGGTTTAAATTCATTGTGAAGGCTATGGAAACTGCATTTCTCGTCCTTCTGCTCACTAAAGACTTTATTCCCATGCTAAAGAAAGTAGAAGTTATGGCATTTGTGTTGATCGTATTTTGTGATTTGTGAAGGTGTTGGATTTCCTGGGCAAGGGTGACTAAAGATAGCCCAGAAAAATCAGACACTGAGGCGAAGATCCAGAATTTCAGGTTTCTGTTCATGGTGGTGAAAAGTCTGCTTACTCGCAAGTTCACTCCGATGGACTCGCTATGGCCGGAGAAGATAAAGGAGTGTGAGGCGTGCGTGAATCTGGTAGGTGGTTTTCAGGATTGAATTGATTGTCAGTAATATAGTAGATACTGTAGATAAGAAGAGATGATGGTGTGTGTTGTGTAAATACATTTAATCCTGACAATCAATTGAATTGAATTGTTGTTTCCCATCATTTCTTCTTATCTACAATATCTACTATACTACTGACAATCAATTCAATCTTGAAAACCACCTACCAGATTCACGCACGCATCACACTCCTTTATCTCCTCCGGCCGTAGCGAGTCTATCGGAGTGAACTTGCAAGTAAACAGCCTTTTCACCACC
>QNQO01004395.1:0-27239 GCA_003290165.1 Berberis thunbergii | reverse complement strand
GAATTACCCTTTATCAATATTCAAAGCATGTGCTAAAAATATTAAGCTTAAACTTTGATTAAGTGTGCCCTAAAAAGACACTTAATACTTGGTAAGAGCATATTTGCTTGAAATAATTTGTTAATGTTTGATAGAAACATGATATAATTTGAATTGGATTTTAACGATCACATATTCGGTGTAAGCAAAGGATTCTCATCCCTAATGCTTCTCGTTTAAATTTTCAGTAATTTAGATTTAAATATTTTTGCTAACTCATTGGTGAGTACAAGCTCACAAAATCCATCTTTTATTTTATTTTATTTTTCTCATTTTTTAATTTATTTTTAGTTTAGTTTTAAAAGCACTGTAACCCCATTTTCTCTAAATTAGTTTAATTAAATTATTAAATTCAATTGCATCCATCTTCCTCGTGGGATCGACCCGTACTTGCCGTTGTCTACCAGTTAGACACCGTGCACCTGCGGTTAGTACAAGTGGGTTAAATTAGCCTATTAGTTTAGGTTAGTTAAGTCCGCATCAGGAAACTTCTCTCTTACTCCTTTTGAGAACTTGGTTTTCCGAATCATCCTCTGGAATAGAAGAATCATCCTCCAAACCACTACCTCCCTTCCGGAGAGAAGCTAGGCAAGAAGGAGCCCTAACAGCATCAAGAACTGAGGAAGCAAGCTTCTTCCTCTCCGACACACAGCCGGAACTGTCAACCAACATCTTGAAAGGACTGGGAGGCCTAGGAACTTGCCACTTTTTTACAATCGTACCGGCACTCCAAAAACCTCGAACAACAACTGAAGTAGCTCGACCTACGCACTTGTCAGCAGAACCCTCTTGGTGGCCGACATCTACATCACCAACTTATGCATTGGTCACTTCTAATGTGCGATCTGTTTCACCTAATGAATATAAGCCACTACGGATAATGGCATACATAGTGAGAAAATCTTCCACTAAGACCCTGAGAAGGTTGAAAATAGACTGCAGAACTCCTGTTCTTCCAAAGACAATGACAACTCGACTTTCTTAGGTTTCCGAAATAATCCCAGAATCTGATTCCCACAAAGCCTAAAGTGATTGGAAGAAAGGGATGCGTTGAACCAAAACCTCGACAAATCCCCATACTTCTCTCACATGTCCTTGAAACAAGAAGGAGAATGCAAACAACAGGTGAGATTGGGGTATTCGTTGCACCCCACCAAAGAATTTAGAACCCTAGTATTCGTAGGGATACGAGCTGAGGCAATCATTGTTAAGGTCGAAATCATTACTTTCCAACCATTAGGGACCAGTTGGGCCAGAGCGATACCAACCAGATCCAACTACTCCCAAATGATCGTAAGAGTTGAAGCCTAAAACTACAATGGAACATACTAAGATACAAAGCAGTGTACTCATGCTTAGGATGACAAGGATTGTTGCCTTCTCTGGGGATAATGGTCTCCAGATTAGTTGGCAACGAGTAATCGTGATGAATGGTGTCCAGAGTCTCATGCATTGCCCGCTTAGGCAAAAAAAAATCTTCGCAAACATCAAGAATATCGCCGGCCTCAAAACCTTGAAGTAAGACATGACTACAGAACGAACGCAAGAAATCAAAGAATTAACAACTAGAAAATGAGGAGGTGCAAAAGGAAGTAAGACACACTCAAACGTCTCCTTTTTATAAAAATGAATAGTGAAAGGTCCGCTCTTAAGACGACAAAGATTGTCGCCTTCTACGGGGAGAATGATCTGCAGATTAGTTGGCAATGTGTAATCATGATGAATGTTGTCTAGAGTCACGTGCGTTGCTCACTTAGGTAATAAAAAAATCTTCACAAGCATAAAAAACATCGCTGCTCAAAACCCTGATGTTATACATGACTATAGAACAAACGCAAGAAATCAAAGAATTAAAAACTTGAAAATGAAGAGGTACAAAAGGAAGTAGGACACACTCAAACTTATCCTTTTATAAGGACGAACAGCGAAAGGTTTGTTCTTGGGAGTACGTTGAAGACATGACAGCCGCACGAAATCCCATAAATAGAGCCAAAACGAACAGGCGGATGGAACATCGGAGAGACAACAACAACAACAGATAGCAAGAGCATTAAATGTATCGTAATGTTGAAGTCGAAAACAAAAATACCACACAGTTACTGGATACATGAATATACCCACAAACTAAGGGGGGAGTAGTTGATGATACATTAAAATAGACTAATCATCACGACCATACACGTGGTATAGAAACCCATCACGAGGATATAACGTTCAATCTATTGGGCCAGCTCATAAAGCCCAAGAAGAATAAAGTCAATTACAGAGGCCCAAATAAGGCCCGCCTACGAGAAGACATAAACAAACTTGAATCCAGGCCCCAACGAATCAGAGCACGAATCCAGGCCCTACACGAGTTCTTCCATAAAGAAGATAAACGTTGTTCCAAAAATAATCATGGAGGGAGTTACACTTCTATGGACACATCTCCACTCAGGAGACTGTTACGAGAAACATCTCCTTCCGTTGTACCTCACATGATTAAGTCACGAAGGGAATTAATCACGACCATTATAAATGATAAAGGGAACATTCGACACAAGTATGCAACTTTAACTAAGTTTTGTCGAAATTTACTTCCTTCTTCAAACAAGGTTGCTGACTTAAGCATCGGAATATTTCGACACACAAAAAGGTTGTCCTTGGTAGTTTAACATTGTTTGCAAGGTCAAACTCACAATAAGGACGATTTTTTGACGCGTCAGCAGGAATAATAGGTCTACAAGCTAAGGACTGACTTAAAAAATAGATAAAAATAAATCTATTCTTCCCCCTCAACTAAAAACAAATGAGAGGGTTTGGGCTGGATGAGACGGTTTAGATGTGGATAACGACTGTTACTAGTAGGGAACGGGCGACGGTGGCAGTGGATTTTGATGGAGGGGGTTGGCTATGGCCCCGTGACGGTGTGTTTCTCATGGTGGGTAGATTAGATGGTGAGGATTGTCGTGAGTGTGATTAGATGGTGAGGGTTGTCGATCTCAACGTAGCAAGCGGTGAAGCGAAGGCGAAGATTTACAAATGGCTTGGTTGTAAGCGAAATGAAAAACGTGAAGTATGGCTTTTATGCAAGTAAACAACAATAAAAATGATTTTAATATATATAAAATGTAATATATGCATTTGCTTGTATCAAAGCTTCTAATACATGTATTCTATTTTCTGCTAGATTTAGAGATGTTTGCTCAAGTCAATGTAAGTATTCATATTACTTCCTATGCTATGATGTTTGTTACAATTTACTACAACACCATAACTTCCAACCAATGTCTTCTAGAGAACTACTCTCCTTTGCCCCCACGGTTTTGTTCCAATAATCAATCACCTTAAGTAAACAAAAATAACTACATTATTAATATATATTATTAATGCATCAAAGTATAAATGTGGGTTCCTTCGTCGGGGTCATTATGGTGGAAATTTCAGTAAAGCGCTGCTAAAGGTAAGAAGATTCTTACCTCAAACAAGATCTCCAATTCCCGTTTTGTTGAAGCTCTCTGATTTAGCCATGAATCTCTAAAGAAAGAAGGAAAATAAAAAAGTATGAGAAGAAGAAAAACGATAAAAAAACACAAAAAAAATTATTTATTGAAGCCATGGTTTTGGTGCTTCACACTTCAACAAAAAAAAAAACGCAAAAAGTTGTGGCTTTTTGTGGCATTAATGTAGTGGCTTGGCTTTGAGTTAAGGCGAAGTGAGATGTCATGGCTTGGCTTGGCTTACGGATTTAAGCGGTGGCTTTGGATGACTTTGACTACACTGTGCAAGAGTAACACGTCTAACAAGCCATCTGTTATCAGTATATTGTAGTCGTGATTGAAAGACAACGGTTTCAGTGCTCAAGTCTTAATCTAACTAAATTCACATTGTGAATTGGATTGAATTAGAACATCGAAGTTAGTTTTTGAAATTTGAATTTTAGGTTTTTCATGACCCACAAAAAAACGTCATGCTATTCTGTGCTTATTGAATTTTGTATGACAATTTCTTTATGAAGGAACCACATTCGAGAAGGTTCTAGCTCACGACAAGCTTGATAATGGCCTATACAAATTCCCTGTTGTTCCTGATCCTAAGCTTGCGTTTGCATCTAGTTCCGGTGTTCCTGCTCTTGTGTCCAAAGTTTCTATTACTTTCTCAAATGATTCCAGTGTTCTGCTACTTCTTGTATTGCTAATAATTAACAATTGTGGCATTTACAAACTAGGTCATCCATTAGTTTATGTTGTACATCATGTATTGCAACTTTGTAATGTTCCAATTTAATAAAACTCTTCCTTCTATATGTTTTCTTGTCAACTTGCAAAAAACCATCGTTTACCTACGTCTTTATCTTCTTTTCATTCATCTAGTCCATTGGAACTCATTCATACTGACAATTTGGGGTCCTGCATTTGTTAAATCTACATCTGATGCTCGATTTTTTTTATTGTTTGTAGATGATTTTTTCAAATTTACTTGGTGCTTTCCACTTCATTCCAAAGATCAAGCCTTGTCAATGTTCAAAGTGTTTAAACTTCGAGTTGAAAATCAGTTTAACACTTCTATTAAATGTATTCAATCTGATAATGGGGGTGAATTCATGGCTTTTCGAGCTTTTCTATTGCAATCTGGTATTGGACATCGCTTTTCATGTCCAAACACTTCCTCACAAAACGGCAGAGTAGAACGCAAACACAGGCATGTTGTTGAAACAAATCTTGCTATGTTGGCTCATGCTCATATGCCATTCAAATTTTCGCAATATGCTTTCAAGCAGCTGTATTTCTCATTAAATGTGTGTCCACTAGAGTTCTTAATCATCAATCTCCTTAACTTCTTTTTAATCGTCTACGAAACTATCAAGTCCTTCATGTATTTGGGTGTCTTTGCTTTCCATTTATTAATCCATATAACCAATATAAGCTCCAATTTCGTTTTTTTCTTGTGTTTTTCTGGGTTATAGCTTGGATCATAAGGGTTTTCTGTGCTTAGATCAAGTGTCTGGTAGAGTGTATGTTACAACTCATGTGATGTTTGATGAATTGAGTTTTCCTATGCACAATTCTCCTTACTTCCACTCACTAAGATGCCTACTGTGATTTTCTCTTGCCTTCCTACTCCTATCTCTTATACTATTCCTCCTTCATTTCCCATTACTTCTTCTCCTCTTGATCTACCACCTGCCAGTTCTCCTACTCCTCCAATTATCACACCTACTGTTCCTTCTACAACCTCCTTATGCTACTGTATATCTGCCAGTACCTCCTCTTCCTACTCGAATGGTTACTCGTTCTATGGTTGGCATTTCAAAGAAGAAACTTGTGCTTGATTTATCAGCTACTAAAGTCTCTGAACCCACAATTTTGCGAAAAGCTCTCAAGGATCCTCACTGGATTCATGCTATGGAATAGAAAATCTTTGCCTTACATAAGAATGGTACTTGGGTATTGGTTGATCCATCTGGTGGTGTGAATGTCATAGGCTATAAATGGGTCTACAAACTCAAATACAAACCTGATGGGAGCATTGACAGATACAAAGCTCGTCTCGTTGCCAAAGGTTTTAATCAAACTTACGATTTGGATTATTTTGAGACATTTAGTCTAGTGGTCAAAGCTGCAACTATCCGTATTGTTCTCACAATTGCAGTGAGTTTAGTTCGTCAGCTTGATGTTCATAACGCCTTCTTGAATGGAGATCTTGAAGAACAAGTCTTCATGGCTCAACCTCCTGGTTTTTTGGACAAACAATTTCCAACCAAAGTTTGTAAATTGCGGACATGCTTGTATGGTCTGAAGCAGTCCCCTCGCGTTTGTTTTTCTAAACTCAGTTGTGCTCTTATGCGTTGGGGCTTCAATGATTCTTGTATTGATAGTTCAATGTTTGTCAGGTTTGATACGTATTCCACCCTTATCATCCTGATCTACGTTGATGACATAATTGTTACAGGGAGTTCTTTGTGCCTTATTTCAACTCTCATTGCTCAACTAAACTCGGTATTTTCTCTGCGTGACTTGGGGCCCTTATCTTACTTCTTGGGTATTGAAGTTACTCGCTGCAATGGAGCACTACACCTCAACCAGGCTAAATATATTTCAGACCTTCTTATACGTGCTATTATGCTTGATTGTAAACTCTCTCCTACTCCAAGTGTTGTTGGTAAGCTCTTACCACAGTATGATGGAACTCCACTAATGGATGTCACTCCCTATCACAACAACATTGGTGCTCTTCAATACGCATCCATGACCAGACTAGACATTGCATTTGTAGTAAATAAATCCTCTCAGTTTATGCAAATGCCCACCACGTCTCACTGGTTGGCTGTCAAGCGCATCCTGCGTTATCTAAAGGGTTCAGTTCATGATGGTTTGCTTATCCAACCTGCTCGAGACCTTGCTATCGAGGCCTTCTCTGATGCTGACTGGGGATTTCATCCTGATGATAGACGTAGTTCCAATGGTTACTTGATTTATTTAGGTGGCAATTTGGTGTCTTGGTCCGCTACTAATTAGCGTGTGGTCTCAAAAAGCAACACTGAATCTGAATACCGAGGACTTGCTATATTGCTACTTCTGAGGTCATCTGGATACAAGCGTTGATGAAAGAGCTTTCTATTTCTATTCCTAGACCTCCTGTTATCTAGTATGACAATGTTAGTTCTTATCACCTTGCTAAGAATCCTGTCTTTCATGCCAGGACTAAACATATTGAAATTGATCTTCATTTCACACACAATCAAGTTCTCAAAGGTGTTTTGCTTCTCCAATTTGTTTCAACTGCTGAGCAGCCTGCAAATCTTCTCACCAAACATCTCACAAGTACAAGGTAAGCTTATCTCAAATCGCATTTTTGCCTTGTTCCTTGCTCCTTGCACTTGAGGGGGGATGATAGACAACATCCAAGTCAGCAGTTTTAGCCATGTCAGCAAAGACACATTATAGTGCCACATCAACAAGAATCACAAAGTGTAATTAAGTGATGAATTGTATTATGGAATTCTGTTATGGTGAGTTGTAATTAGTTAAAGTTGGTTTAATAAACCCAAAATGTACCTTGATTAGTTATTATAACACTATAAAAACGAAGTCTAAAACGGCACTTTCAAGGCGGCGTTTCAAAGGAAGCGCCGGTAAAACAGAACCAATAACGGCGTTTAGGATACCAAGCGCCGGTAATAAACTGAGCCTAAAGCACTGCCGGCGTTTATAATGAAGCGCTGGTAAAGAGATACCAATACTGGTGTTGATTCTCAGAAGCGCCGGTAAAAATAAAAAGAAAATAATTTTTTTTAAAACGCCGTATTAGATGTAATTAAGCGCCGGTAAAGATTGAACAATACCGACCATTTTGAGAAAGCGCCGGTACAGAGTAACCAGAGTAACCCAAACCGACGTTTGATTAAAAGCGCCGGTAATTAAAACCAATACCGGCGCTTTATTTTGAAAGCGCCGGGGCAAGATAAAAAAACCCTCCACCCTAGGGATGGGCATCCCATCCCGCAATCCCGATCCCGTCCTGTCCTGATTTTTCCAGGTCTTAATGGGATTGAATAATTTCATCCCGTCCCGATCTAGAATTGGATGGGATGAGATGAAGATTTTCAATCCCGCCCCGTCCCGAGCTAATTTTTCACTCTGGTATTGATGACTATTTTCTAGAATATGTCCCTCAACTTTCTGCCATTTAAACATTTAGAAATACCTGCAATGCAGGTTTGGTAGCATATTTTTTGCAGTTACCTATTACATAATTACTACATGAATATTAAACTTTCTCAAAGTTCAATTTGTATCTGATTTTTTTTCTATTATCTTCCTACTAAATCATCAGATGATGGAACATGTCGTATCTGGGATATTAGGAATACCTATGCCAGTCCTCGCATTTACATTCCAAAGCCTTCAGATGCTATCACTGGTTTGTTTCAAGTTTACATAGTGTGTTTTGGTTGGTTGGTTGGCTGGGTTTTTTGGAATTTGGTAACTGAAATCTTAACTTGTAATTACATGCAGGGAAGAGCAATGGTCCCTCAACTAGCACCACGCTCTCAACTAGTACTATTTCCTCAACTGGTACTGATCCACCAAGCCGCCAAACATTGTGTTGTGCATATAATGCTAGTGGAACGGTTTTTGTCACTGGTAGCTTAGATACCTATGCAAGGGTAAAACCGAGTGTTATTCTTTGTATTGTGTACATTATGTTTGTTTAAACTTGTTCTTCTATACTTAGCAAATATATTGTTCGAGATTGAAATGCACTGTTGGATGCATATGAGTTTCTTCTTCAAGAACAAGCAATTTGCAGGTGTGGAATGCTTTGAAGTCTAACACAGATGAGTGCAAGCAACCAAATTATGAGATTGATTAAAGAAAATGAAATGCATATAATCAGAGCATGCTGATCCCGTCCAGTCCCGTATCGATCCCGTATGAACGGGATGGGATAGGGATGGGTTTATCGATCTCGTCCCATCCCGTCCTGTATCGATCCCGTATGAATGAGATGGGATAGGGATGGGTTTATCTCGTCCCGTGCCCACCCCTACTTCAACCCATTCTGCGGATGAAAATAAAATTATGTTTTCTTCAACGCTGCTTTAGATGTTACAAGAGCCGGTTTTGGTTACCCTTAACCGGCGTTTGTGTTATGAAGCGGCTAAGATAAAACCCCGCCATCCTATGGCAAACAAAAATTTTTTTAAAACACGTAGTGGCTGTAATAAGCGCCGGTCAAGCTACACTAACGCGTTCAAAAACAAGAACGCGTTATTAACCACTACCAGGCGTTGTATTAAGAAGCGCCGATAAAAAACCCTACCATCCCCTATGAAATTTTGGCGATGCAGATGTACAAAGCGCGGAAAGAGCACAGACCGTTTGTAGAGCGCTGGAAGAGCGGCGAATTAATCCCGCTAATAAAAATAAATTTTTGTTTTGGAAACGCCGTAACAGAGGGTCAAAATGCCGGATTAGAGCGATAAGATAAAATCCCTCCCAACGATAAAAAAACCCGTCAAGTTCCCTTCTTCCTCTGCACTCCTTCCTTCCTGCTGCGCTCACGATTCCCTCCTTCCTGCTGCGCTCGCGACTTCCCTCCTTCCTCCTTCCCTCTCCTTAGCGTTTCCAGTCCTTCGTGACTTCGCTCATTCCGTCTTCCCTCCTTCGCTCTCTGTCTTCTGTTGAAATCTCTTCAAACACTGTGGTGGTGGTGGTGGTACTCATTCAAGAACATTCGAATAGCAACCAAAGAGAAGAAACTCAAGGTACAATCGAATCTCTATTTGATGATTTCCAAATATAGGGTTTTTGGTTTTTGATAAATCTTTCTTTTGTAATCGCTTTCGATTGGTTTTTGGTTTTTGGTACTAACTTCTGTACTTATTTAATTAATCATGGAAAAATGACCTATTTATAATCTCTCATTGTGCCTTTGAGGACGGAATCATGGAAAAATTGGTCTTCAAATATTCATACTAACTTCTGTACTTATAACCAAGTCACCCTTATTCGTTCTTATGGATGTAAAATTATAAGCAAGTAATCTTTGTTCTTTTATATTGATATTTATCTGTAGTTGTTGTTGTAAGTCTTGTTTTATTTTAACATCAATATTGAAAAACGGGCGTCTTACAAGTAGTAGTGTTTTTGTGTATGGGATGCTAACAAATAGTATTTGGGCTTATTCAGATTTTATATGGCACTTATAGGTATTCATTGTAGTTTTTTTATTTGAATTTTTTTTCAACCTATTTTACTGTTTATCTATATTGTATTAACTTGTGGAGATCTCTAGTAAAAATTCGATTTTAAGGTAAACACGACTTATTTCTATGTGTAAACTAAGTTGAGATGGTTTTGGTTTTGGTGTTGCTATTACTTCTCGGACCATGGAAAACTTGTAATGCCACTCACAGACTGTCAATGAAATTCTCCTTATAGCACCCCTGACAATTTTTTCATGGATGATGTGACAGAGCAGTTGAACTGTAACGACCCTACTTTAACATATAATAATTTTTAATTAATTAAATATTTATTTATTTATTTAATTTTAATTTTATTAAATGTGAGGTGACATCAAGTAGTAAGTGGGGGTGTCCCTAACCTGTTATCAAAAACCCTAACAAGAAAGGATTAAATAGGGGCTTAAGTTTCTTTTCTCTCAATAATTTTTAATTAATTAAATATTTATTTATTTTATTTAATTTTAATTTTATTAAATGTGAGGTGACATCAAGTAGTAAGTGGGGGTGTCCCTAACCTGCTATCAATAACCCTAACAAGAAAGGATTAAATAGGGGCTTAAGTTTCTTTTCTCTCGCCGCTTAAACAAAAAAAGGGGGGGGGGGGGGGGGGGGGGGGGGGGGAGGGAGAGGGAGAAAGGAAAAGAGAGAAAAGCAAAAGCAAAAAGGTGAGTCTCTTTTGTTTTGTCTCTTTTTGTTTTATCCTTTTTGATTTGATTGCATAATGAATGATGAATGATGTGAATGATTGCATAATGAATGATGTGAATGATGGGATATGGGGTTTGTGGGTCCTTTCCTCGTTTTTCGTTTTCTTTTATGCCCTTGATGTGGTTAAGGATTGATATGTTGGGGGATATGATGTGTTTTCTTTCATGATATGAGGATATGTATGGTGGAAGCCGTTGGGAAACTCAATTAGTAGCTCACCTAGTTAAAAAAAAAAAAAAAAAAAAAAAGGGATTCTGACAAGAGAAAATTTTGGAAGAATGAGTGCACTTTGGGTTTTTCCTTTATGTCACTTTTTCTACCAATCATTAAATGTTTATAGGCTTAGTCTTCCCCATAAAAAGTAGTTTAATGATATTAAACTATCAACATCTTTTCAACCACACTTTTATTCAATAGTTAAACACTTTTATTCAATAGTTAAACACTGCTTAAACTATCAGCTAAGGCCACATCTTTTCAACATCTTTCCAACCACACGTTTATTCCACATCTCCTCAACCAGACACCAGAGAAAATCCTTAGAATTTGGTCCAATAGAGATCATCCTTCCCTACCCATTAGATTTTTTTTGGCGGTTCTGTTGGTAATTTGTGTTGGGCATGTTGATATCTTGAAAGGGGTATGGGTTCATATATATTTTAGCTTTTATATGTTTAACACTGATTAAAGTAAAGATAGATTCTTTGATGGATTGTATTAGGCCCAATAAGGAGTTACTATTGAAAGTATGATCTCCCCATGTGCATAGTACTACAAAATTTTATGGGTTTGATTCTATGGATTTTGATCAAGAGATATATCTGAGTATATCTAAGTATGATTCTATGGGTTTTGATAATCTGAGTCATGATTCTATGGGTTTGGTTACCATGTGGATATAAAGTACGATTTATGAATAGGTTATACTTCCCCGAAGAATAGGTGGATTGATTAATAAATGACAAAGTGTCATTGTGGAGAAATTGAAATATCAAAAATAAATGATATTGGTAACCTTTGATTTCTAAAAATAGAAACCACCTGGAATTACATCACTTAGAACTACCGCACCTCTTTTGATTATGATTTCCCCTCTCCTACTAGAGAAACTAAATGACCAGAGGGTCGTCTTGCGGAGTTGGGGCACCCATTTCCTACTAGAGAAACTAAAATAACCTTCGGGTTAGTCTTGCGGAAATGAGGTGAATTGTTATGCCTAAAATAGGCGTTGATATTTATCCGTAAAAAATGTGACGTGAGTTATGAGCATGGATAGACCAAGGGTGGCTTTTGGTACTCATATAGTTAGGAGTATTCGCGATGCATGCTTGTATGTCCCCACTTGGGCATGGATGACGGAGTAGTCCTCCTTTATATGAGAGAGGCATACGGGCATGTATGTTGGGCACGGAGGTGGTGTGAATATGGTATTGTCTAAGTGATCATTCCGTTAAAAAGATGAACCAAATTCAAATAAAAATGAATAAACTAGGTTTATATTGTTTCTAATTTTTTTCATGCAGGATGGCAGGTCCACTAATATTTCTGCAGGTTAGACTTGCCATAGTCAACTTCCATCTAGTAGGTACAAGTAAGTGCATATTTTCTTATTAGAATTAAGATATGAATGCCTCGTGGAGTAACTACCTGTGTGTTTTGATTTCTTTATCGTACTATTTTGGTCATATCTTGTAATTTCCTTTATTGATTTTTTGGGAAATAAAGAGATTTCACACCAGCTCTATTGCTGACCCAAGTGGGCTTTGGCTTCTTGGGTACATTCCTTTGGGAATGTAGCCGACTAGCTTATTTTCAGGATATAGTAATCTCGGACGGGCTTAGAGTATTTCGTACCATACGTGACGAGCGTTGCTGGGAGTTGCGCGTGTTCGAAAGATTAGATCTTTTTATTTGTAGGTGTCAGTTTAATTTTTGTAATTTGAACTCGGATTTTTTTTTGTTATTTTATGGGAGAGATACATTCGTAAATTGTTGAACTTGTTAGCGTTGGCTCTGCGAGTTTTAAAAATTTCTTCCTTTGATGGACTTTTAGATCAGTTGTGTTTTTCCATCTATTTGGTAAATTGTGCAAATTTATTATTTCTCATGGATGCCAACTGTTATTTTTCGTGAATGAAAATTCATGTCTCGACTTTTGGGAAACGGATAATCCTACGTGGATTTTGGGATTTCGTTTTCTCGAAAATCGGCGTGACATGAACTATGAGTTCTAGTAATGTAAGGTTTGAAGAATTAATACCAATATGTCCAGTGCTGAACTAACTTGCTAGTCGGAATCTGAACTCAAGAGAGATAAACTTTTAATAATTGGTACTAAATCGACAATTTCAACTGAAATCAGTACATTTTGAATGCTGATTTATTAATAAAATTAGAGGAATGGAAAGTCTGATTCAATGTCTAGGTACCCTTGGCAGGTTTCTTGCCTTGCCTATCGCTCAGACCATAAGTCAGCAATGACTTGGGGGGTGAAATACGGTCTTGATATTCATACTAACTTCTGTACTTACAATAGATGTCCTACAAAGCCTAGTGCTTTATTTTTTAAAGTTTCAGGCATTTGTCCTTGCTCAAATTGAGTATAGATGCAAAGTTGCGCTCACTTGAACACATCCCACCAAAGTAGGAAGAATTATATCTTAGGGTCTGGCCATAAACACATTTTCTATAAAAAAACAGACATTGTGCAGTATCTCAGTTCATAATAACTCTTAGTTTTAAGTAAAAACCATATCCCAAGACTCTTGTTCTGCATCAAGATTCACTACTAAGATGCTTTCTTCCCTGAGTTTATATGATATGTAATGAGTAACTACTAATCATAATGATAACAATTAACCACATTGAGTCAGATAATTCAAATAAGAGGAAATATTAGCTGATTGAAAGGTAGTCCATCCATCAACAACATTTCAATATGATATGTAATGAGTAAGTAGTAATCGTTGCATAATGCAGGAAACAAAGGCGACCGATAAAAGATAAGGCAATTAGGTTATTTGTTAAAGCAAAAGTAGTTCTCCGTTATCTAATAGAACGATTATTTGGATTTTCTACCAAGCTCAGGTATATTCATCCTTGATTGTTTCAAATTTGAGTTATCATTTTTATATGTTTATCTCTTTTTTATTTTACTTCATTTTTTCGGTTTCACTTTGATATGTAAAAACATGATAGGGATTTAATGGCCACTTTGGACAAAAGATGGATGGATATTGGGAATCGTTTAGACCCCAACTATATAAGAGGAGTGGAAAAATTTCTTGATTTTGCGTTTCAGCACACAAAATCTGGGAACCTCATATATTGCCCATGTAAAAAGTGTTTCAATGGTCGTCTAAAGACAAGGGATGAAGTTAGAAAAGATTTGATCATAAGCGGAATATTTCGTGGTTACACATATTGGGACTTTCATGGTGAAGATAGACTTGCTACCACAGGCAGTGAGGATGACGAGTTAGAGCTTGATAATGAGGTTGAATGTGATGAAATGGACGCGTTGATAGCGGATACTTTTCCAGAGTTTAATCATGAGAATGTCAGAGATCAAAGATATGAGACAGAGACTACTAGCAGTACATGACCACAAAATGAGGCTGAAAGAATTTTGAGGGTCATTCAAAATGCCAAGACTAGCATATATCTTGGGTGCGACATTTATTTATTGTCTTTCATCTTAAAACTTTTACATATTAAATGTGTTGGGGGAATGAGTAACAAAGCCTTTACCATGTTGCTTAAGGAGTTAAAGAAAGTTTTTCCTAAAGGTGAGACGCTACCAAAGTCCTACTACGAGGCTAAAAAGATTATTCAAGATCTTGGGTATTCATATGATAAGATAGATGCGTGCACCAATGATTGTGTTTTATTTCGCAAAGAACATGCTTACGCAGGGTATTGCCCAACTTGTGGAGAATCGAGGTGGAAAAAATATGATTGTGGAGATAATGATGATGATGAGGAGTCTACTGGATATTCTAATAAGAGGAAACGAGTCTCATGAAAGATTTTGCGCCACTTTCCTTTAAAACCAAGGCTTTAGAAAATGTTCATGTCGTCCAAAATTGCTTCTGAAATGAAGTGGCACCATGATAACTGTATTAGAGATGACAATCTAGCACATCCTGCAGATTCAGAGACTTGGAAACATTTTGATCAATAGTATCCTGACTTTAGTGTTGAACCGAGAAATGTGAGACTTGGATTGGCAAGTGACAGCTTCAATCCGTTCAGCAACATGAGTCTATCATATAGCATGTGGCCTGTTGTTTTGATACCATATAATTTGCCCCCATGGATATGCATGAAACAAACAAATATGATTTTGTCTCTGCTTATTCCGGGAGAGAAAGCTCCTGGAAATGACATTGATATTTACTTACAACCATTAATTGATGAGTTAAAAGAATTATGGGAAGAAGGCGTGGATACATTTGATGCATCCAGTAAAACAACCTTCCAAATGAGGGCAACCTTGTTATGGACTATTAGTGACTTTTAATGTTATGCAGTTCTCTCAGGATGGAGCACTAAAGGACGTTTAGCATGCCCAGTTTGTAACCTTGAGACATGTTCGAAGAGATTAGTGTATGGAAAGAAACAATGTTATATGTGTCATCGAAGATTCTTACCACTGGATCATAAATGGCGTGATAACAAACGCGACTTTGATGGTAATAAAGAACTAAGACCTCCACCATTGTTTATGTCAGGTGATGATATTCTCGAGCAAATGCAAGACGTAGACCAAATAACATTTGGCAAGGGGAAGAAACAAGCCGAGGGAAGCGAGCATCATAATTGGAAAAAAAAGAGTATATTCTTTGATCTTCCGTACTGGAAAAATTTGCTTATTCGGCACAATCTAGATGTTATGCATATTGAGAAAAATGTGTGCGATAATGTGATTGCGACATTGCTAGGAGTTTCGACAAAAGCAAAGGATAATCTCAATTCCCGTTTGGATTTGCAACATTTAAAGCTTAGAGAAGAGTTACATCCAATTAAGAAAGATGCGAACACTTATTTACTCCCTCCCGCCCGCTATACTTTGTCATCCGATGAGAAGAGTCGTGTGCTACAAATCTTGAAAGATATCAAGGTTCCAGATGGTTTTTCTTCAAACATATCCAGATGTGTTAACTTAAAAGAAAAAAGGTTAATTGGCCTAAAAAGTCATGATTGTCATGTTCTTCTCCAACGACTATTTCCACTTGCTATTCGAGGAATATTGCCAGATGATGTGTGTGATGCCTTGCTCGGTTTGAGTAGTTTATTCGTTGATTTATGCTCAAAAACTCTTCAAGTTGAGGAACTAAAGAGAATAGAAAGGAATGCTGCAATTACGTTGTGTCGTTTAGAGATGTTATTTCCACCATCATTTTTTGATGTGATGGTACACTTACCGATCCACTTGGCAAATGAAGTCAAGATTGCTGGTCATGTTCAATACCGTTGGATGTATCCTATTGAGAGGTACATATATTTTCGTTGTTGCAATTACCCACAAATAGGCCTTGTTTGAGAACTATACTTATACTTCCAAATGTAGGTATTTACACACCTTGAAGTCATATGTCCGGAACAAAAGTCGACTGGAGGGATCAATTGCTGAAGGTTACATTCTAGAAAAGTGTATGAATTTTTGTTCAAGTTACTTGGATGATATAGAAACAAAGTTTAATAAAGTTCCTAGGAACTTTGATGGCTCTGGTGACCAACATCAAGGGGGACTTTCTATATTTTCAACAAAGGGACGTGCTTTGGGAAAATCAGATGTAAAAGAGTTAACTATGGAAGAATGGACTCAGGCACATTGGTACATCTTGCAAAATTGTGAAAATGTGGCACATTTTATTGAGTAAGAAATTACTATCTATAGTACTCGTTTGTTTTTAAGTCACCAAATTATCTAACATATGTTACTTATTTGCAGGGAACATAAAAATATCTTAAAACATACACATTCAAGTAACTTAGACCTTATTCATCGTCGACAATTTCCAAAGTGGTTTGAGTCTCGTGTAAGGAACTTAGACCTTATTCATCATCAACAATCATATTAAGAATATTGTTCATAATATAATTGGTATTTTTCATTGCTTAGGTGATTGAATTATGTAGAACAACTAGTCATGAATCGATCAAACAGTTGCGCCCATTAGCTCGTGGTCCTAACAAAATAGTATGGTCATGGAGTGGTTATGTTGTCAATGGATTTAAGTTTCACACGAAAAGCCGGGAAGCTCGGTTAAAAACACAAAATACTGGTGTGGTTGTTAATGGAGATAATGGAGTTGATAGATTGAATTATTATGGAGTTTTTATTGATGTTGTTGAATTGCAATATTTAGGAGGAAATTGTGTTGTTTTGTTCAAGTGTGATTGGAGAGATATCCATAGCTCTGGATGAGGTATTGAAAGGGATAGACATGATTTTGTAAGTGTTAATTCCCAACGAATACTTCAAACAAATGAACCATTCGTCTTAGCAAGCCAATGCGAACAAGTTTTCCATGTTAGGATCGGGATGGCTAATTGTGACAAAAGTTGTACCACGTGAATTTTATGTCGTGCCAGATCATGAAGATGAGGCAACAGTTGATGAAATAGATGCACTGCAACCCCTAGTACTAGGAGATACATCAATCACTTGTGCACCAAGTGATGATGTGGATCATGTTGTATGGAATAGACCTAATTTGCCAATGGAAACAATTCCATTGTCAGAAAATAACACCAAAAAAAAAAAGGAAAAGAAAATAAGAGAGTTGATGTTTGAAATATGGTAATTGAATAGTCATCAAATGTTATAATGTATTATTATTATTATGTTATGGCACTAGCTCACTTTTTGTGCATTTTTCAGGTATGACGCCAAGACCACCGACAAATGATTGGTCAGAGGAGTCGTCCCATAATGTTGAGTCAAGTTCTTCTGGTATTTTTACTCACTCTAAACAATATAAAGCTCCACTTTTCTTATAGAATTGAACTTAAAATTTACAATTTTTAACATTAATAATTTCCTTTACATAGGTAGCACCATGAATAGGAAAGCACGTGGACGAAGCAGCTTTTATTATGACAATTTCTTGGACATGCTTTCTGTATACAGGTTCGAGTTTATGCTGTACTGACCAATGCACCTTATCTATTGAATTTGGATTGTGATCACTACATCAACAACAGTAAGGCTATTAGGGAGGGAATGTGTTTCATGATGGATCCTTTCTTGGGAAAGAAAGTATGTTACGTGCAATTTCCACAAAGGTTTGATGGTATTGATCGTCACGATCGATATGCTAACAGGAATACTGTTTTCTTTGATGCAAGTATATTTGAGCTGTCTCTGTTTTGAATCTGAAGTGTATTTTCTTACATTTTAAGCACCTGCACTTAAGTTGTGTGCATTCCTGAAACATCCCTGCACTTCACAAGCAATTCATTGTTTATGCTGTGAAAGTTGGTTTGGACTTTGATACCTTTGTTTTGGGTGCTTTAGTCATTATTTATGCGAAATTTGGATTGATTGAAAATGCTAGATTTTTGTTTGATGAGATGACTGATATCAGGATGTGTTGAGAATGGAGATGAAGATCATGTTCTTTTGCTCTACCATCAGATGAGGGAGTCAAGAATCCATCCCGATGAGTATACTTTCGCAGCACTTATTTCATTCACATGTTTTGAAATTGATTTGCAGCTCAGACCCTTTTGTAGGAACCACTGGACTCTGCTGCTCATGTTCTCCTGTCAAATATATATGTTGTCAAATATATAAATAGACCCTGCCTGCTTCTACACATTTGTTCATATGTTTATGCACTTCACATAGAGCCTAAGTTATATGCCATCATTTTTCTATTCGCAATGTGCAGGGAGATATCTTCTTGGAGCAGAATTTGGCATTGGAATCTGACTACTAATATAGCATTGTGCTTCTTCACGAAAGCCTCTTTCTAGTGCTATTCTTTGCTTTTGTTTGAAATGGCTCCAAAAAAGGTTGTAGAGAGGTGAGAGAGCAATTGGATGGAGTGATCATAAATTCAAAATATTGGAGTTTGTTCTGGTTATATGATGTCTCCTATTTATGGTGTCTTGTGCTCCAGTTCTAGGACTGATTGAGGCGATCACATTACGAGTCATGGATGTTTGCTGGATTGTATGAGCAGCAAGTTTTTCATGGTGAGACCACTTGCACTATTGTTTTTCTGTTTATTGGTCTCAACAGAAGTGAAGAGTCGGAGTTCAAATACTAGCTCTACATTGAAAAGGCCAAGTGTTGTGAATATTGGTGCTCTGCTTTCTTTCAATTCAACTATTGGAGAAGTGGCAATGCCAGCAATAAATGCTGCAGTTTATGATGTTAATTCAGATTCTAGAATTCTTCTAGGCACAACATTAAAAGTGGAGAAGTCGCAAGGTAACAAGATTGTCCCTTTGTTAGATAGAAGCTATTTTGATTCTTGCTTCTATGAATGATCATCTGAAGTTCTTTTTTTTTTTGCATAAACTGAGATTATCTTCAAGGACTCAAGGTCTGTATTATCTTCAAGGACTCAAGGTCTGTATGTTTGGTAATTTGTTTTTTCTTCTGTATGAGTAATTCGTTTTTCTTGTATGGAAGTAGATAATCAGTGTGATCCTTAATAATTAGTGGAATTCATGGCTGCAGATGCTTGGTATCAAGCGAATTGAAAAGGTTCTTCCAACTGGGACTTCCTTGACTGTTGTTGGTGAGGTAGTCTAGCAGAACTTTGAAAAATAAAGAGTTCAGTTCCTGTTAAAAACATTTAATAAATAACTAAATTATTTTGAGGGAATAAGGATAATTTCTTGAAATGAGTTTAGTGACCTGGTCAATGAGTTGATGGGCGAATGTACATGGTGAGTTCCTGATATATATACTAACATGTTGGTATTTAAGTTTTCCTCTACTTTGTTGCTCAGGCTATTAAAGATGATGTTGGAAAGGTCAGCATTCAACGACCCCAAAAGGGGTGTGACAACAAAACCTATTGATCTGCTTATTGAAAATGTTGGGAAATGGGCAAGGTAACTGTAAATACGTGGTGAAAAACTAGTTTTCTCCTTTCGTATTTGTTTTCTTAAAAGAGGCATTTCTACCAGTACATTTCATTTTTCATTCTTATTCATTATACCTATTTTGGTTCCGTAGTTTCTTTTGCATTCATGTACTATGTTCTTACTTTCTCAGAGTTCTCGCTGCCGTTGCACAACGATTGGAGCAAGACAATGAAGGTAGACACAAGGATTAAGTGTTTTTTCAGTTTGTATTAATTTATTTTTGAGAATCATGTTTTAGCATTGAACTTAAACTAATCTGCAGATTTAGATGAGAATGCGAATGCGAATGCACCAGATAATGAAAAAAATGACGCTCTCTTGCCAGCTATCTGTGTTATATGTCTAGAGCAGGATTATGATGCTGTATTTGTTCCGTAAGCACCTTAACAACATTTTCTCCTTTATTTATAACATTTTTATGATGAATGTTTTCTTAATTTTCTTCTTGTCTCATATTATTGATTTACTTGAGGATGCAAGTTATAGGGGGAGAACAACTCTCCCTACTTAAGCTGTGCTATCATGATTTACATGAGAAAAAAAAAAAAAAACTTAGGGTACACCATCATTAAGCTAGCGTAATGATCTTTTAGGCCATATGGTTTGAGCATCAACATTTCAAATATTGTTTAAGGTGCAATAAAGCTTTCTTATAGTGATTTTGTATAATTTTGTTTCGTTTTAGATGCATAGAATAATCATGTCACGAAGGGAATCAACCACTGACCAAAACAAAAGATATAACTAAATATGAATAAGATAGGACTATATAAAAACATCAAATGCTCCTTTTTCTATTCTTCCTTATTCCTCTTATTTATTTATCAATTGATACTGTGAGTGGTAAATGGGGCCTGGATACTCCAACATGTTTGCTTCAGCATCTTAGTTCTCCCTTTATGTTCCTTTTACAATAGATTCATAACATGTAGCAGTTTCTTTTAATTGTTTGGTCATTTGATCCCAATCTCTAGTAAGTTTTATTTGTAAATCTAATTATCTCATACAAAAAGCATTAACTTGAATAAAAGTAAAATTAGTTGCGTGTCTTTTAATAGCTTAAAAACAGCAGAGAGAGGGGATTTGAGCTAAGCATTTAGCATCATTTTCAGATTTCACTAACACTGGACAGCAAGCTCTGTTTTGACAGAGTGCTCTGTCCTGATGCTCTCTGTTGCTTGGTTTTTTTTTTTTGCTGTTAGTGTGATGATGTGCTGAAATTCAGCAGGGGATTGGGCTAGAGTCAGCCGGGTATGGTGTTTTTATTGCTTACAAGGTCGGCCGGGTATGGTGTTTTTACTACTTACAAGTATATGGTTGCAACTTGGGATGTTTAGGAAAATCTACATACAAATCTATTGGTATGATGAGTATTGGTTTCTCTGTTCTTTTTTCACATGTATAGAAATTGTGAGCAAGCTTGTCTAAGAGTGTCCATAGGTAATTAGAATACTTTAAATTTCTACCTAGCCTGCACTAACCAGATCAAGTCATTAAACTTTGCCTGCAGACTGTGGCTTGCGCTGTAATGGTTCGGTGCCAATGTTATCACTTCCATTGCTAAGTTTCATGTAAGTGACATATCGATGCCTGTTATAGCTTACTATTTTTAGATTTTAGAAGCTGTGCTGTGCCATGTGGTACACATATACATGCACAGGAACATGTTGCCTTCTGGTCTATTTGCAACATGGTGCTCACTCTCTTTAACCTTCTGTATATGCAGCAAAATAAACAGATTTTGATTGATGCTGTTGTCCATGCTGTAAATGAGGACTATGTTGAGATGGAAAATGATTTCATCATACTTGGTTTCCTTGCTAGTGGAACGGATGTAGCTCCCATAGTTACAGCTTTAGAAGCTATCTGGCAGACTCATCCGGAAAAGGACTAGCAGATTTTAATTTTCGCAGTGTTACTGGTAATGTTAATATCCTTCTTGCCGCCTTCCCTAGCACTCAATCAATTACTGTCTCATGAACCGAAGACTCTTTGGAATGGGTAGCTCCACCCAAATAACACATTATTTTCATTATTTAGTTTTCAATACAAACTCTACCTACATGTCCCAAAAAAAACCCTCTGCATCAGATTTTCAGACCATGCATATTTTGGAGATGAAAACATGTCCACATAACCTGCCTTTTCTCCTCTATTTTAGACACAATACCATACTAGATTGAAGGCACAAAGTCCATTAGCATCTCTTCATTCAATTTACAAACACCATGAAACTCTGTTACACCTTGCTTGCTCTGCTTCTTATTCAAACTCTCTCTTCACCTCTCTTGATATCTTCTGATTCCATACATCAAACTACAAGTGATGGTTCTTCTCCATTCCAAAGCAATTTCCTCCTTGGCACTGCCTCCTCTGCATATCAGGTATCACAACTTCTACTATTTCTTTATTTATTTGTAATTGTAATCAACTTTTTTTTAATATCCAAAAATTTTGAACAAAATTAAACCCATTGTTTTTTTCTAACATGCATGTATGTTGTACTGATGATCAGTATGAAGGAGCTTATTTGACTGATGGGAAAGGCTTAAACAATTGGGATGTTTTTACTCACAAATCAGGTTGGTTGTGGAGCTTCTATAAGATCATTCTAATGGTGGTGATTTCTTAGTCAAACTTAAATGAGAATTTCTAAGATGGGTTTATGGTTGTTGTTTGTTGTTTGTTGATATTGCAGGACATGTGATGGATAGAAGTAATGGAGATGTAGCAGTTGATCATTATCATTTGTATCAGGTAACAATTTTTTGACATTTATTTTGATGTTCATTTCTTACATATTAATCCAATAAGACATTCTTTCATCTCAACATCATTTTCTTTGCTACCCTCATTATGTAATTGTTTAGTATAATCTAAATGTCAACTCAAAGTTATAACAATGATGATGGAGATTCTAATGTAAATCATGCAGTATGGGGCATCCTTGTGAAGAATAAAAAGTATAACTCATTCACTCAATTCAGTCCATCCTTCTTTTTTATAATATTGTATTTCTGTCTGAATATTCAGAAAAAACAAGGTGGAACTATTGGGATTGTTATAAATGCCATATGGTTTGAACCTATCAGTAACTCTTCAGCGGACAAAATGGCAGTGCAAAGAGCTCAGTCGTTCCTTATGAACTGGTAAGTATCTTCACGCGTTAATGAACGCATAAAGACATAATTTAATGCAGGAAGAGTTTTTCCTTAATTTGACGTTCATACTATGTAGGTTCTTGGATCCCATCATATTTGGAAAATATCCAACAGAAATGCAAGACATTCTTGGATCGGGTTTACCTATATTTTCAAACATTGATCTAACAAAGCTACAAAGTGGCTTGGACTTCATCGGTATCAACCACTACACTAGTCTCTATATCAAAGACTATAGTTCCTCTACATGCGGACATGGGATGGGAAGTGCAAGGACCGAAGGTTTTGCCTTACAAACCGAGGAAAATGATGGCGTCCCAATTGGAGAACCAGTATGTAATTCAAATTACAACCCCTTTAATTTCCCTATCTTGCATTTTTCAACAGATAATTTATGCGTCTCTATGAAAGATAACAAAATGATGAGTCTCATGATGGTAATTGAAGATCAAATGAGCATTTCATTCTTGACTAGTTAGTGAACACCATGTTTAGTACTGTTTATTTTGAGATGTTTTCTCAACTTTATAGACATTGGTTTTATTAAGAACAAACATCCCTTGTAGAAATGTGAATCACTTATCAGCCATCATGTCAGACAGGATGTTGCAGAAGGCCAAATATGCATATTCAGTGATCTATTCATATAACTTTGTCTTCTGATCCGAATTATTTGATCATCGTTGGTCTGTCTTTGTTGTCTGCCTTGCAAGTCTTCTTTACTCTAACTATGGTTGACATAGTGATTTCTCAAGCGAGCTCTTATGCACCAGATTCTAATTAAAGGACCCAAGATTATACTATTAGACGAGGCCACAAGTGCGCTTAATGCTGAATCTGAACGAGTGCTTCAAGATGCATTGGACCGAGTCATGGTGGAGCTGACTATTACTATTCAGAATGTTGATCTGATTGCAGTGGTAAAAAATAGTCTCATCGTTGAAAAAAGGAAAGCATGAACGTTGATGAACATCAAGGATGGAGTTTATGCATTCCTTGTAGCACTTTCACATGGAGTCTGGCAGAGTTTGCAAATCAGTGGCTAGAAAATGTTGCCATCTTTCAGCAACTGAAGTGACTTATTTAATTAGGTGAAGTTTGTAAACGATGTTGAATTGATGAGGGAACTTTATGCCCATGCCGTGTAGATTGTATATTTTTTGTGTATATTAAAAATTCACTGTCTATTTTTCCGTTCCAATGACAGGTTTTTAGTTTTTATTGATGCAAGTTGAGGTGCCTGAAAATTGATTTTTTTTCCAGGTATGTTAACAGAACCGACGCTTTTAACGTGTCGGCCAAAAGTGTTAGCACAATCGGCGCTTTGCAAGCGTCGAAAAACAGTCTTTTGCGGCGCTTTTAAGTGCCATTAAAAAGGTTTTAATACAGGTTTTCTAACATAACCGGCGCTTTAAAAGCGTCGGAACAAGGTTTTTGTCGGCGCTTTCAAAGGTCTTTACCAGCGCTTTATAGCGTCATTAAAAGGATATAAATACGGCGTTGGAGTTGACATATACATCTCTTTGGCGGCGCTTATATAAGCCTTTCCGACGCTTTTTAAAGCGCCGACACTGTTAATTTGAACTGGCGCTTCACTTACAATGCTAGTAATCTTTTCGCGGCACAGACCTTTACCGGCGCTTCCTAAAATGCCGTCTATGACCTAAATCGGCACTTATTTCGATATATCGGCGCTTTGTACAGCGCCGGTAAAAACGAATATGTTGTAGTGTAAATAGAATGTCATACTTTGCACTTTTTCAATAGAGAAAGTAGAGATTCATTTTGCTATTAAAATTCTATCTGACATAAGAACAACGATGGGGGCAAACTCAAGAAGAATAAGAAGATTTCAGAGATTTGTGAGGTGAAGCGGGGTGGAGAATTGGGCTTGGGTTAGAATTCAGCTGGGCTTGGGTCAGAATATAGTTGGGATTAAGGTTGCTACAGTAACCAGGATGGTGTGATACCCTTGTGTGGGCAGACCTGAGGGAAAGGGTAAGGGAAAGGCCCGTGATGGTGAAGCCCAACAGGCCCTTGGATCCCTATAGAGGTTGGGCGAGCTACCAAGGGGAGATTATAGTCCCACATCGCCTAGGTGAGAGAAGGGGATGTGCTATATATGTACGACTTTGGATCTACAAAGTACTACGCGTTTTAAAGCCGTACGGGCCTTGGGCTCAAAGCGGACAATATAGTACTCTGTGGATCAGGTCGTTACAGACGGTCTGGGACTGAATTGTGGAAAACCGGTTTCATCCCGATTCCAACCGGTTTGGGATTGGGACCAGGATGAAAATGGCATGAACAATTTTGTCCTGGTTTGAACCGGGTTGGGACTTGGATTCTTGCATACCCCCAGGTACAACTAATAGGAACCTACAGATACGGTTAGGGGTGGGCCCGGTCCGGATCGGTTCCAATTTGGAGGAACCTAACTCGAACCGTTTAAAAATAACGGATCCGGTCCGGTCCGGATCCCCTCATTTTGAAAATTGGAACCGAACCTAACTCGAACCGTTTGGAACGGTCCGGTTCCTACGGTTCCAAACGGTTCCAATGTTCAAAATGCGAAAAATCTTACAAACAAGTTGTTTAGATCACTCAAACCTCTATTTAGATCAAAAGACAGAAAAACAAACACCTTTTAAAAACCAGTCTGATGTTCATGGTTCCTCAAGTGCAAGAATGCAGTCTACAATAGTGTATGAAAAATCCTTCGTTAAACCCATTTAGCCAAACCAACATATACTTCCTGTTTTTCATTGAATTCTCTATAATTTCACCTATTGTGCACACCACATGTTAGATAATTGTAAATGAGAAGCCTTGACCAAAACCAAACACAAAATTACCTGTGTTCCCCATTGCCCAGTAAGGCAGACCTCCTCGGTGATCTTCCCATCCCTTCCATACATCAACTCCTTCAAACCATCAATTTCATTCTCATCATACACATAGATCTTGAGATCAAGACGGTACCCATACCCTCGATCAGGCCAAGAAACCGACTCTCCATTGTTCACAAGTAGTGATCTTTCCATCTGCTCACTGAACCAGAACCTCCCCCACCACCGCCGCCTACAAAAAAGAGAGGGGAAGAGAAGAAGACCAGAGAGGAGAGAAAATCAGAACAAAATGTGATTGAGAAATCAGCGAGGAGAAGAAGATCACAATCGACTTACCTTCTTAACTTCTTTAGCGGCCGTTGGCCCGTTAGCGGAGGATGCGAGAGGGGGAGGCGGCGTGCGGTGCGAGGGAGGGGGGGTGCTCTGCTCAGTGCGAGAGGGGGAGGCGGCGTGCGGTGCGAGGGTGGGGGGTGCTCTGCTCAGTGCGAGAGGGGGAGGCGGGTGCTCTACTCAGTGCGAGAGGGGAAGGCGGGTGCTCTGCTCTGCCCGTTAGCGGAGGATGCGAGAGGGGGAGGCGGCGTGCGGTGCGAGGGAGGGGGGTGCTCTGCTCAGTGCGAGAGGGGGAGGCGGCGTGCGGTGCGAGGGTGGGGGGTGCTCTGCTCAGTGCGAGAGGGGGAGGCGGCGTGCGGTGCGAGGGTGGGGGGTGCTCTGCTCAGTGCGAGAGGGGGAGGCGGGTGCTCTGCTCAGTGCGAGAGGGGAAGGCGGGTGCTCTGCTCTGCCCGTTAGCGGAGGATGCGAGAGGGGGAGGCGGCGTGCGGTGCGAGGGAGGGGGGTGCTCTGCTCAAGCTTCTCTAGTTGGCTGCTTGGCTGAGATTGAAAGAGAACTTAGACTAATATAATTAAATTGATTTGAAACGGGTTGAAACGGGTCCAACCCGGACCGTTCGGTTTTGAAAATTAGGAACCGGGACCGGACCGTTTTATAACGGATCCGGACCGATCCGAACCGTTTTTAAAAACATATAATTTAAATCCGGACCGTTTAGAGGAAAACGGTCCGGTTCGAGTTGAATCCGCGGATTGTCGACCCGTTTGCCCACCCCTAGATACGGTATTATTTTGAGAATTGCTGCACACCTGTTCCTGTTAACAACCAATATTCAAAAAGTTTTTGGGTCATTTACTAGGCCTGCAGCTTGGGCGAGTCTGCAAGTTTAGTTTGGCCTAGCTTGGGTTTAGGGTGGTCATAGGCAAACGATTTGGTGACCAACACGTAGAACTCAATAACCTGTTTGATCAGGTTGACCCATTGAGATGTTTAGCAACCCAAGACAAAACCTTTAGGATGGGTTGGTCATGGGTAGTACGCGTGTCCAATCGAAGTTGGGTTGGGTTGGTCACAGGAAAACCTTTTAAACATTTGATAAATTTTTTCTAGAAAAATTTGTTTAGTTTTATAATTGCCAGCATTGACTTTTGTTAAGTTGTTGGTCTTCATCCATTGTGAACTCGGGAAATGTCGTCAGGGCTGCCTGAATGGTACTTCTATAGAACTAACACTAGAAGGAGAGACCAATAATGCAACAAGATCATATGAGCCAAATATTACTATTGTTATTAGGGGAAGATACCTGTTTT
>QNQO01004394.1:0-27198 GCA_003290165.1 Berberis thunbergii | reverse complement strand
AATGGTAAGGTTTCCCTCTCAGGAAATTTTATTCGAGTCGTTTACTTTTCCATTAATATAAAGGTAAAGGGGTTCTTAAACCTGTTGCTTTACAAATGAAAATAAGTGTTTTTTTTTAAAGTTTCTACTTAGGGCTGTTTATTTCCCTTGTTATGCAGATTTTCACTGTTTGTTGTCTATTTACTGACAGAAAATCAATTCTTTGTAAGACTGTTTCCTACTAATGAAAATTTAAGTCCGAGGAAAGGCCTCAAAATCATATTCACAAAAACGGTTTCAATTTTCATATCTATTTTTCGTGCAATCAAACAGACCCTTATGTAAAACTAAAACAATTAAATTTGTGTTTTTTATTAGTGACGGTACATTTCCTGCTTCCTTAGACGATATGGGATAAAATCTTACAATATTACAAAACCATTTATAATATGTGGTGCTCTGTTCTAGTCCAGTTTCAAACACTAGTAACCAAATCCAAATTGGAACTGAATCGAGACCAAAACCATTAAGGTTGGATCCGTGCGGGTACATATCAATTCGAGCCAAATTGCCATTCCTCTTAGGGTGTGTTTGGTTGCATGGAATCCTATGTCATGAGAATTCATGAGGGGACCCCTACATTTTAGGCTAAATTGATATATCACTCCACAATTATCATTTGACCACCATTTGATTTGTGATCAATGGTGAGAATAGAAGTCCCATGAACATGAGAATCTCACTCTTTGACCCCCCTAAGGCATGTGATTCTCAAGTTTATAACATCAATTTAGCCTAAAATATAGGGATCATGAATTCTCATGGCATTCTTCAACTATGTATTATGTAGAAAATATGTAAAAGATCCTAACCCTTGTAAATAATAGTCCTAAACTTTTGTAGAGTCGGGGCGACGGAGGCACATTTTCTTTGGAATGCATACAACCACCAACTGAGGACGTTAACAGGCCTCTTCTAACCCGTTTTTTAAATTTCCTCGTTTTTATCTGTTTCTTCTTCAAACTGCCTCTCTTTCCCTCCCACCAGGATCACAAACTAACCCAATCGATTTCACAAACAGGAGAACTAGTCATTGGAAGACAACCCATCATTTCAACAGTCCACCATCCAACCCCTCTCCTCTTCCTACTCCCTCTACCACCTTTCTTTGTCTTCTCCTCCTCCTCCAGTGTAGTCACTTCCTCGAAAATCATACTCTAGTGATTCAAATTGGTGCTCCTTTCATCCATGCTCAAACCATAAAGACCTGTGGCATCCCTGAACATCAATGTTTATAACCATCTTTTGCGTCTATACTTGAAAGGGTATAATTTCGATGAGGCACGCAGACTCTTTGACGAAATGCCTGTTCGAGATGTTCGAACTTGGACAGTTCTCATATGGGCTTTGCACGAAAGGGGTCGTCTGATATGGTCTTGGCTTTGGACCTTTTCGTTGAAATGCAGTTGGATGGAGTTCGTTCCCAATCATTTCACACTGTCTTGTGTTCTCAGTGTTGTGCGAATGTTTGAGAATCTACATATGGGTAAGAAGATTCATGGGTGGATACTCCGAAATGGGGTTGTGCTAGATGTTAATTTGGAGAATTCAATACTCCATCTTTATGTCAAATGTGGGGGGCATTCGATTATGCAAGAAAATGTTTTTGGTTCGATGAATGAGAAGGATATTGTGTCATGGAATAATTATGTATAGATGGATATTTACAGAATGGGGATACAGATCTTTCAATTGAGTTGTTCAGGAGATTACCTTCTAAAGATGCGCAACCTGGAATACAATCATAGTTGGTCTAATGCGAATGGATTGTGACAGTAAGGCAATGAAGCTTCTCAATGAGATGAGTGGAGCTGGAGTTGTATCAATGAGGTGACTTTCTCCACTGCTTTAAATCCTGGCTTGCTTTCTCTATCGGTATTGGAACTAGGGAGACAGATCCATTGCAAAATATTGAAATTAGGATTTGAAGGAGACGAGTTTATAAGGAATTCACTTAATTGATATGTACTGCAAATGTGGGGTGATAGATGATGCATTAGAAATTTTAAACAGAGAGAGCAAGTTTCAGAAAATTTACAAAATTCTTTGGAGGTTACTCTTTTATGGAGTTCAATAATTCAGGGTATGTTCAGAATGGTAGGACTGAAGATGCTGTTAATCTCTTTCGTAGAATGGTTTCTGAAGGGTTTCCAGTGGACCAGTTCACTCTTACAAGTGTTGCTTCAGCCTGTGCTGATGTTGGAATAGCAGAGCAGGCGACTCAAATCATGCCATGATGAGAAACTAGGACACAAATTAGAAACGATTTTTTGGTATCCTGCCATTATTGACATGTATGCCAAGTGTGGAAGATAGATGATGCTCTATCTATTTTCTATCAGTGTCACACTAGAAACTTGGTTTATGGACTCAGTGATATCTGGTTGTGCTTTACATGGGCAGGGGAGAGAGGCAATCCGGATTTTTGAATTGATGTTGAAGGAGGGGATAGGCCCAATGAGATAAGTTTGTGTAGGAGTTTTATCAGGATGTAGCCATGCAGGGCTGGTAGAAGAAGGACAAAGATATTTCAAATTCATGCAAGAATGCTATGGCAATTATGCCCAAATTGGAACACTTCACTTGTATGGTTGATCTTCTGGGTCGTGCAGGTAGCCTCAATGAGGCCAAAGACTTATTTATGAAAATGGTATCTCCCCGCCAGAGTGCCGTATGGAGGGCATTCTTAGCTGCTTGCCGAGTCCACAAAAATATTGAACTAGGGAAATTGGCTTCTGAAAAACTGCTTTGAACTCGAACCACTCAATGCAGGTTCTTATGTTTCTTTCTATCTAACATCTGTACGACCACACAGAGGTGGAAGGAAGCTGCTGAGACAAGAAGCTTGATGCAAAAGAGAGGGTTAAAAAGCAACCTGGTCAGTCTTGGGATCCGACTGAAAAATCAAGTCCACATCTTTTGTTATGGGTGATAGATCACATCCTCAAGCACCAGATATCTACATTTTCTTAGAAAAACTAATTGGGAAATTGAAGGAAGTAGGTTACTCAAGTGATACGAACCCTGGCTATGCACGACGTAGAAGAAGAGCAAAGAGAGGTTCTACTTGGTTTCCACAGCGAGAAGCTGGCAATTGCTTATGGTATCATGAGCACGCCTGGTGATCACCTATTCTGGTCATGAAGAATCTACGAGTTTGTGTTGACTGTCATAGTGCCATCAATATATTTACCAGATCACATGTAGGGAGATCACTGTAAGAGATTCTCATCGTTTTCATCATTTTAAAGCATGGTTTTGTTCGTGTAGGGATTACTGGTGAACAATGATATGTAATATGTGTTGATCTCCTGATAATTGAGAGCATGTTTCTATTTTATATTTATTCAGTTGGTATATGATTGCTGTGAGCCAGACCGTAATTACAAATGTATCGAGAAAGTGATACTTCTAAGTGGTGATGGCATCTCTGTGTCTCTACGCCGAAATTTTTATTAAATTCCAACTAATGTTTTAGTTGCAACATGAAAATGTTGTTGACATGATAACAAATGGTGTCGTTTCCTCAACCCTTCTCTTGGAGATGAAGAAAACAATTTACACGAGTCAATTTTATGTAAGATTTGAATATGCAACCTAGTGACGGTATATGTATTTGCATCAGTTCTTAGGAATGTAATCCATCTTAAGGGATTTTTCAAGTGTAAGGAATCATATTCTCATGTGTGATCTCACAAATATAGGGGGCACGAGGGGGATTTTACACTTCAATCCTGGAGTCATTGAAGGATCAACGAAGTCATGAATACTTTGTGGATAATCAAGACTGGAATTGGGTTGTGTTTTACTAGCCTCATAATCACGTTGTTTAAGTAGACGTTTGAGCCTGCTAATACATGCACTAAGATCCGATGGACTCGGTAAAGTCTTACTGGTTTGTTGGTCTCTACATCATATGGAAATGACTCCTTCAATTTTGAAAAACAAAGTCTTGGTCTTACAGCGATTACCACGGATCCAATGTTTATCATATACTTTTGTTTCTGTATTCCTCTATTTCAGATGATGCAAGGTATCAAATTTGCAGCATTGTTTCATGACTTTATCATTGACATAAGAGGTTGATGAATGGACTTCAATGTCACTAGATAGTACCTTAAGGTTTTGACATCTGATATGTACATTGACCTTCTCCTCTTGGTTACTAGCGAGCCCAAGCACTAAGAAGGATTCAATAAGATCAGGAACATTGTTGACTAAATTTCAAATTCTGTTTGATAAAACCTAGGGGCTCCAATTGGTGATGTTTACAATTGTCTCAGCATAATCCTCAGGCTTAGTAGGATCATCAAGCCGAGTTCATAATGTTATCGAGAAATATGGTTAATCCAATAGAGGGGGGAACGATTCTGGCCCACTTGAACGATTGATTATATGTCTCTCCCTCTCCTGCCAGTTGAAAGTGCAGGGCGAACTTGAACTTCCAGGCTATAGTAAGTCTAGTTTCTTCCTTTGATCAAAGACGATACATCTTATTTATAGGAGTATCTCATAACACAGGAACATCCTCATAACTAGCTGCCTGAACTTCCAAATCTACAATATTGACAGGGAATAATTGCTCAGTGAAAAACCAACTCTACCACATACACTGACAGATCGCCAAATTGCCACATAGACCCATGATTCATAACACAGACTCCCATTTGCTAATGCTCTCCATCAGCGTTATCTCAGTTATGTTTTGTTTAAGATTACCAAAATGCGGTTATTATTGTTATTGAACGAAACAACAAGTTTTAAAATTTCTTCCATGGGGAGATTGCTGATAGTTGAGCACGAAAAATGTTCCAAGTGTGCCAGAACGATGAACTACCTATATGACTCTGCAAATAATCCTAACATCAAAGTTAAATTGGTAGTTGGTGTTTTCAGAGCAATCTTGTATACATTCCAATGCTTGCATCATGTACTGTTGTTCAACAAAATTTTCCAATAATAATGTGGATAGAAGTATATATGGTATCTGAGCTATAATATATTTAATTTTTATATTTTTTAGAATGATTAAGAGGATATCCTGAAAGCCTAGGCTAGCTTAGCTGCAATGAACAAACCTTTCTTTCCTCTTTGGACATGTTACTTTAAAGCTAGCTCATAGACATAACACCACTGAGAGGCTAAGCATCATGAGTACTCCATCCATTCACAAATTATTTTATGTTCATACAAACATCATAATAAGTTTATTGCAACAAAGCTTCATTGCCCTCTCAACCCCACCAGACACTGACACACACATACACATACACATACACACTCACTTGTAAGCACTGCTTTTTCACCTTATTATTGCACTATTCTCCACTTGCTGAAACAAAAAGCACCCCTTGAACACAATTACAAATTTGAGCTCACAGTTTATTACAATTTGAGACTACTGATAAGCCATAGGTTTCCAAAACCAAACTCCAACAATAAAATAAATAAATAAAAAAAGGTTGGGTTGGGAAGAACTTTGACAATTTACGATGAACTACCATTTGTTATTACACTCCGCGTATCAGAAAAACTAGCCTTGCTGAGACAAGTTAACCCGCCCCAGTTGCACACCTGGCAGAAGCATCTAAAATTCACCCTGAAAACAAATATTCTTCCCTATATTGAAAGCGAAAGATCGATCTAGATAACCAACCTCTAAGCATGATTACCAGAAACCATGCAAGTTGTGGTGGAGGGGTTAAAACACATCATCATAGTCCTGCAAAGCAAGTTCATGAATGTGTCTAATGTATATACATTACTTTTCTATTCTAATGGGTGAGAAATGACACCCTCCAACTCATCCTTTCATTGGATGCTCATACATTGAGAGAAATTAGATATTGTATGTGAATGATTATAAGACCTGTAGGAAGAGCACGTGCAATGCATGTGATCATCATTGTTAATTAAGATGAATTATTTGTGATAACATAGTATATTAATTTCAAAATATGAATGTTATATTCTCAGTCAAAAGTGAGAGCTTGTTGAAAGATCCATGGAATGACCTTTTTTTTTTTCAACAAAGAATAAAAGCTATTGGTTTTTTTCTTTATAAAATTTTCATATGGAGACTCTTGTTCAACAAAATTGTTGAAATAGAGAAACATCTCATTCTCATATCTTGATTAGAACTCAATGAAGTTGAAACCCTATATAGTATGGTTTTACAATGAGAAAAAAGACTTAGTTGCCCTTAAATTTGAAAAAAAAAAAATGAAAACAATATAGTCAAAATTGTGGAATTTCCTATCAGATGGCAGTTTAGTTAACAAGAAATTTAAAAAAAAAAAAATCAAATAAAAATTTAGAAAAATAAAGTATATTAATGATGAACATGTAGCCTACATGATATATTCAAAAGGAAAGGAAAGGAACCCACTCTGCCAAATTAAAGCAAAAGAACAGAGATTTAATAAAGAAAGAGAAAAAAAAGGAAAAATGCACATAAAGCCTTTGCCATTGCCACCCATTTCTTTTCATTCAAAATTTAATTGGAACAAAATAATAAGCTTTTTTACCCCACTACTCTCTCTCTCATACTCACTACTCACTCTCTGCATCCATCCAAATGATCTCCTTTTCCTTTCCTCTTCTCATTCTGCAACAACAACTCTCTCTGTGTTTCAGGTGTCTTTATTGTTCATGCAAGATCCAAAGAATTCATCGAACGCTACAAGGTATGATGCACATTACTGCTCTTTCACTCTTTCTTTTTCAGAGGGAAAATACATATTATGATTGTGATATACTGATAGATACTAACTTCAAAAAGTCGCAAAATATCTAGTAGACATGCCTCCCTAAACATTCCCTTAGTCCTTGCTAATGAAACACTGCTAAGAAGAATTTCTGCAAAAACATGAAATATGACACACTTTCTTCTTGAAATTCAGTTTTATCTATATCTCAAAATCCTACAGTTTTTCTATCTATGTGCATGAGCTACAAATGGGGATGCCTTCAGTACATGTTCTTTACTCTATACTGAAAAAAATGTAGTCATCTTGTTTGCTTTTTTATCTTAAATTTTAGTTATTTAAAATACCTGTTTTGAATTTTGGTTGTTTATTGGGAAAGGGGTGATGTTTCATATATAGATGCAATTGATTTATCTTAGATTTATGAACTAAGGTTCCTGCTTTACAAAAGTTTAAAAAAAAAAAAAAAAAAAAATTGAATTGGAGAAGAGGGAATAAATAAGAACTAATATGATGAGGTGTGTACATCTTAATTAGCCCTTTTTTAATCTCTAAATTTTTTTTTTTTTTTTTTTTTTACTTTTGCAACACCTTTAAAAACTGCAATATCGTTGTGGGGGTGTATATCAGTATGCAAATAGGTTTTTAGTGTCTGTTTGGTTGTATAGAAAATAAAAAATTTCTAGATAAAATTAAATTTTCAAGTGTTTGGTTGCTTAGAATTCTAGGTGTCTGGTACCCAGAAAACTTTTTCCAGTATGTGCCTATTTACCACTTATTTGCGTAGCTCACTGCGTAACCAAATTTCCCTAGAAATATTTGCTACATAAAATTTTCTTTTTCAACTAAAATTTCATCGCAATCAAACACACCTTTAGTATAAAAGTGGGTTTTGTGTATTTATTTTGAAAATATAATGTAAGTGTAGATAGTTGAAGTAATGACTTTTTCCTTCGATGAAGACTTGACTAATTAGATATATAAAAAAATAACGAAATTTTGCTATAAGGATCTGTTTGATAGTCACTTAGAACTAGTCTATGTAAAATTTTATTTTTTGGTGTTTGATTAGCTACATAAATTCAACTTTAACAAGTAATTACAAAAAATCCTACTGTTAAAGATTACGATCTTTAAGGTCAGGAGCTTAAAAATCACAAGATTTCATCTATTCGTACGCATACCTTATTTGTCATATGTAATCTGTTGTTGTTTTTTTTTTAACATGCCGAAAGTGTTGATCTATATGTTTTATTGGGCAACTTGGGTTGCATTACGTCTCCAAATAGGCTTGTTAATTCACCATATATGAAGGCACATGCACCACATACGAATTTCATTATCTACAACAGAGAAGTACTAACATAGAGCTCATGTATAATTGGTTTGTTCTTTTATTACAGGAAACCTTGGTATCAAAGAGCAATGGAGGCAACAAATATATGGAACCCATTATAAAACCTACAGATTTTTCAACAAATAATCAAAACAGGCCAATCAAGCTCAAAAAATGCTCTTCTCTTAGTATGGCGAGTTCATTCACTAGAGTTTGCCTTTGTGCACCAATTTCTTCTTACAATGAAGTTTTTCGTGCTGATATCCCACCAAGGAGAAGTAACACTTATCCAAGATCAAAATCTATAATGGGCTCTCCAGTGGAAAGGTTTAGGTTACAAAACAATACTAGATTATTTACAGAAGGTAGGAGGGTATTTCGAGGAAAATCATTAACTGATGATGTTTTGATGAGAAGATTTGTGGTGGAAGAAGAAGCAATGATGCAAGTTAGAAAAAGAAATCAAATGGAAGTCATAAAGAGAAGGAATTTGGTTAGAAGGAAAAAACTTGGGCCTAGCCCTCTTAGTAGAATGGTTATGGCAGAGGATGTTGAAGCATAAGTGTAAACCTTTTTTTTTTTTTTTTTTCCTTGTGTTAATTATTATCTATTTCCCTTATTCATTTGGATTCATGGTTGAAGTGCTTGTGGAAAATTGAAATTTTTTTTTGAGCAAATGTAGAATCGACAACATCGTTAGATAGATTTGGAAATGCTAAAAAATTAAGTTTTTTTTATTAATTTAATAATGAAAATGGACCATCTATAACTATTCTTGTTGTATGAATTTAAAGGAATTATAATCAATTAATTTCTTTTTCTTGCCATGTACTATTTGGAAAGAAGAAATTAAATGAAAATTTCATCCTCAAAGAGGCATCGCATGTAGAAGGAAAAAAAAAAAAGGTGGAACAAAATATTTCTCTATAATATGAAATGCACTATTTTTATGTAAATATTCTCACAGTTAAAAAATGCAATTTTGCGAAATATTTCAAAATTTCGTGAAATATTTCTATTTTTAGATTAATGAAATATTCTTTTTGTCAATAAGTCAGTATCAGTCGTCAATAGCAATATTACGACTTCTGAAGCTTCATTTTCTAAACCTAATGCTTTACTACGAAAAATGTTCATTTCAAAAGTTTTAGGCGCTTCTTGGCACCACAATACAATGCTTAAGGTGAGGGCTCCTCAAATGAGCCAATAAGTAGCATGTTATCAACTTCAATAAGTAGTAATGACAAATAGATTACTAAAAATTTATTTAGTTGTTTAATAATAAATAATTGGCAATTAATTAATAACTAATTAGTAATGCCTACAAAAATACATACAACTATGTACCCATATCAAAGTGAGGAACAAACCCGACTGTTAGGAACCCAAAAGTGACCTCTTGTATTCTTGATTGATTAATCGATCAGGTAGTATATTCTTTTTTTTTTTTTTATTCTCAACTCAATTCTAATTGAGTTCAGATTTTTGACCTTTGTTCGAGTGTTCTTGTTCTTCCTCTTCCTCTCGTCTCTTCTTCATCAGCTTGTCAACTAGATGATGATAAAGATGAGAATGTCTTATTTGTATTATGAAATGAGTTACTTAATTGTCGTGTTTTACAGTAGTCACTTATTTTTTGTATTAAGAACCAAAAACCAAGTTAATGTAATCAAACAATTTAGATTGAAAAACTAAACTAAATTGATTAAAACTCAACAATTTACTTTAGATGGGTCATGTTGACAAGAAAAGAAAAACCTATTAATCCAAACCAAACCCCTTGGTTATTAATAGGTAAAATTGAGGGACCTACTAACAATACACTCGCGCAACCCATGGCGCACCCACAAAACAAGAGCGTAACAGGAAAGATTTAATAATAATTGGCAATTAATTGATAACTAATTAGTAATGCCTACATAAATACATACAACTATGTACCCATATCAAAGTGAGGAACAAACCCGACTGTGAGGAACCCAAAAGTGACCTCTTGTATTCTTGATTGATTATTCTCAACTCAATTCTAACTGAGTTCAGATTTTTGAACTTTGTTCGAGTGTTCTTGTTCTTCCTCTTCCTCTTCCTCTCCTCCCTTCTTCATCAGCTTGTCAACTAGATGATGATAAATATGAGAATGTCTTATTTGTATTATGAAATGAGTTACTTAATTGTCATGTTTTACAATATTCACTTATTTGTATTAAGAACCAAAAATTTAGTTAATGTAATCAAACAATTTAGATTGAAAAACTGAACTAAATTGATTAAAACTCAACAATTTACTTTAGATGGGTCATGTTGACAAGAAAAAGAAAAACCTATTAATCCAAACCAAACCCTTGGTTATTAATAGATAAAATTGAGGGACCTACTAACAATACACTCGCGCAACCCATGGCGCACCCACAAAACAAGAGCGTAACAGGAAAGATTTATAAGGAATTTGAATTACAGCACACTGTCCATTTTGCACCAGGCTAACCCCTGGTGCACTTAAGAATTTTCGTTGCAACAGTGAATAGAAATTTTGATGAGTGGAGAGTTGATGTTGTTGGTGATTAAAAAAAAAAAAAAAGGAACCCGTCCTACTGCACTCTCTAATGGCAAGTGCATGTGGGAGCTCACCACACCTCAGCAAGCTTGCCACATGCAATAGCGTCCTCAATGTAAGGTGCGAGTCATCTCAAGCACCATCCAACTCACAATGCGAGCAAGTTCCTAAGCATCGGCACAACATGCATTATAGTGGGGTAAAGACATTTATACTAATATCAACATGCACAAATGACGAGTCTGTACATAATCAAATGTAACAGACGTACAACCATAATCAATTCAACAATTTTTTATAAATCCACGATTACGCCAGGGTCCCAACATGACCCAATTCACCATAATCAATTCATTCGAGTCGACTATCATACATGCTCAAGACTCGACAATCTACGGTAAAACATGACATGCTATGCAAACTTGAAAACGAAGCATACAAGCCCAATGCCATTACATCAAAGCCTAATCACACCCAAATTCATCCACTATACGATTTCATTCAAGTATATCATGCTTTCAGAAAACTCAATGTGTAATTCATTCACAAAGAAACAGCACACCATCGAATCTCTAAAAATTCTGAATTTTGGACTTACATTCAATTATACACAATCAACGATATACTGTAAAAATTAAATTCAGAATTTAAAATACTTATTTCTCAAAATAAATATTATAGTTACATTGGAATGGGTTTCCAAAACCCAATTCCTATCGGTCGAAGCTCCGAACTCGCAAAACAATGAATGCGAGACCACGAAAATTTTTAAAACTGCAAGGCGGACTCAAAGGTTAACAAACTAGCCGAAAACTGAAAAAAAAAAAAATACAAGCGGCGCGTGACTGAAAGAAAAACTTACAGGCAATAAAAATTTGGTAAAAACCCCGCTGAAACCCAAAGTTTGTCGAAAACTCGTTGAAACCCTCCCTACTCCGGTCTAATCACCTCCGAACAGCACAACAGGCCGAAAATAGGTCCAAGCACACCTGAAAACTTGGATCGAAAGCTCACCCACACGCCCAAAGTCTGGATTCACGCCGAAGAACCCTCAAAATGGACATGCACCCTGATTTTTTTTTGAAAAATTCGGCCAACCCTGAAATCTTCCTTACTTGTCGGGTCTACGGGCTCCAAATGATGCCACCAAGGCCCTCAACGACTGATCGGAGCTACGAAATCTTATCAAACAACCCACCACGTCAAACCCAAATGTGAAAACTGTTTTTTTTTTTTGCGAATAACCAAAAGAGAAACGAAGAGGGGAAGAAATGAAGGACAACGGGCGAGATTTTTGCGAAGGAATCGCTTGATCCGACGACAAGCACGCAGGCGGAGGAGCAGCAGCGACAGGGAATTGCTCTCTGCGAAGGAAAATAAAAAGGAAAAAATAAAGAAAAGGGGAGGGGTTTTGTCTTTTAAAGGGTGGGTGGCTATGTGCCCCCACCGAACTTACTGAGTACACCCTCTCAAGCATTTTTAAAAAAAACAGATATTACGCCAATCGTAGGCCTTTGGAAGTGTGAATGAGGTAATAAAGAATACTAGTTAATGATAGATAAAAAAAAGCAGTCATATCTCTGAGCCATGCACGTCGTGTCACGATGATCTTGAGGAAATATGGGCCTTAGTTTTAGCTCAACACTGATCCGGCCCAAGCAGTTCCAAGCCCGCCTAGTTCAGTTCGCCAGACAGACCTGAACTCTTACAGCATGCTCGGCTCACATGTCTCACAACTATCCTCAATACCCATAAGTTCTACTAAAGCAAGTATCTCCAGGATCAGCTTCGGACGGGCAAATACAACAGCTATCTGCTTCCAACTAAGAAGCAATTACTAGAGTACATTCCACACAGGAAAACTCCACAATCGCACTCTCCTCCTGTGCGAACACACCTCACCCAAGTGTGCCTCCCTTGCCTTTGAAACCACTCGGAGTGTACATGTTCCAAGTGGGGTGCCACCTCGAGGAACATGTCATCTCACTCGAAATTCGATCCATGGCAACCATTCTCCCTAAATCTACACGTACAACCGAACACACATGGAACGGTGCACCGAACACACCTCACCCAAGTGTGCCGCCCTTGCCATCGAAACCATTCGGAGCGTACATGTTCCAAGTGGGGTGCCACCTCGAGGAACATGTCATCTCACCCGAAGGTCGATCACTGGCAAGTACACTAATATGCAAGCAAGTCTGCATACCCAATAATATCACAAGTATACAAGCAAGTCTGTATACAAAAATTTCTTTTCTTTTCACATTTTTTTTTCGGAGTTGTGGAAAAGAGCATAAAAATAAATAAATCCTCAAAACTTTTTTTTTTATGGTGACACTTTGTCAACCATAAATAAATCAATCACAGTATCCACCATTCTTTTGAGGAAAAGTAATATTTGACACATTGTCAATTCACACATCTCATCTCTTTGCATCATACGAAAACAATATGCACACCACTTCGCATAACAATACAAATACTCAAACTGAAACAAGTGCTCAGTTAAATTCCAGTCAATATCTATTACTAGGAAATTTTCTTCTAACCCTAAACTAAATAAGGGTTTAATCATATCATACATAAAACTAATACAGACAAGACACTATCCCTTAAGCTACCACTTCTAACAAGTTGCAAAGAATGACAGGGCGTGACAACAAAGTTGTCTTACAGCAACTTGCTTTCTAATTCATTATGAAAATCTTTGTTAAATCAGTTTATCTAACGCCACAAGCCATAATCTTCAACAATGTTAAGATTATAAATGTGCATGTACATTACCCCCTCAACCTTTTTGTTTGAGTGTTTAACTGTTTCTACCATGAGGTACATTAGTCTACGCCACAATTGGAGCACCAATTCAATTACAAATTACATTGTGTAGCTAAGCTTATAGGACACATAAACAATAATATAGGCTGCATACTTTTGTTGCATAGACATATGCCCAACAGGAAGTCAGTTATGCAAACAATAGTGGCATGATATGATCATAAATATTAAGTCACTGTCACCTCAAGATTTCTGTAACATTTTAGATAAACTAAAAAGCATCCTATTTTGACTATATATGAAGAACCAATCCTCCAACTCTACAAGCAACATCCAAAAGCACAAAACAATAGACTGCCTATTAGCTCAACCTTCAAAAACCCAAACCTACACAAAACCCGAACTAACCCTCCATGTGGAACAACAACAGGGCAAGCTTTGCGATCGAAGAACAAAATGGGCGAGATGAGACAGAACTAAGAATTGTGAACTAAGAAGCAAACTAGCCGAAAACTGAAAAAATAAATAAATTACAAGCGGCGCGTGACTGAAAAAAAAACTTACAGGCAATAAAAATTTGGTGAACACCCCGCCGAAACCTAAAGTTTGTCGAAAACTCGTTGAAACCCTCCCTACTCCGATCTAATCGCCTCCGAACAGCACAACAGGCCAAAAATAGGTCCAAGCACACCTGAAAACTTGGATCGAAAGCTCACCCACGCGCCCAAAGTATGGATTCACGCCGAAGAACCCTCAAAATGGACATGCACCCTGATTTTTTTTTTGAAAAATTCGGCCAACCCTGAAATCTTCCTTACTTGTCGGGTCTACGGGCTCCAAATGATGCCACCAAGGCCCCTCAACGACTGATCGGAGCTACGAAATCTTATCAAACAACCCACCACGTCAAACCCAAATGTGAAAACTGTTTTTTTTTTTTGCGAATAACCAAAAGAGAAACGAAGAGGGGAAGAAATGAAGGACAACGTGCGAGATTTTTGCGAAGGAATCGCTTGATCCGACGACAAGCACGCATGCGGAGGAGCAGCAGCGGCAGGGAATTGCTCTCTGCGAAGGAAAATAAAAAGGAAAAAATAAAGAAAAGGGGAGGGGTTTTGTCTTTTAAAGGGTGGGTGGCTATGTGCCCCCACCGAACTTACTGAGTACACCCTCTCAAGCATTTTAAAAAAAAACAGATATTACGCCAATCGTAGGCCTTTGGAAGTGTGAATGAGGTAATAAAGAATACTAGTTAATGATAGATAAAAAAAAAGCAGTCATATCTCTGAGCCATGCACGTCGTGTCACGATGATCTTGAGGAAATATGGGCCTTAGTTTTAGCTCAACACTGATCCGGCCCAAGCAGTTCCAAGCCCGCCTAGTTCAGTTCGCCAGACAGACCTGAACTCTTACAGCATGCTCGGCTCACATGTCTCACAACTATCCTCAATACCCATAAGTTCTACTAAAGCAAGTATCTCCAGGATCAGCTTCGGACGGGCAAATACAACAGCTATCTGCTTCCAACTAAGAAGCAATTACTAGAGTACATTCCACACAGGAAAACTCCCTTCTACGGATTGCTCTTGAATTGTCAACTATCCCCCGTGTATCTAGGAGCACAAAGCTAATAAGGAACTTCCCTCCTACAACACAACTCCTAATTAGAGAAGGATTTTCACGAAGATCACATTCCTAAACTACGCCTACGATGGCCTGATAGAACCAGGACTCCTGCATTATAAATAAGACATGAGGTTGGTAAACTGAGGTTCGCTACAAATTCTTTGTTACAACATTACGCCTTCCTCGAATCTCTGTCTGACTTTAGCATCGGAGTGTCATCAGCCATCACAATGGTGGTCTGTGGCTCACGTGCGTTACTTGTGAAGGTCGGCGGGACTAGGTCAAAGCAAAGAGCAGAAAATGATTGCATCACTAGTCAATACAGATGAAACACACAACAATGACAATTAAAATAACATTGCTCCGATTGAACAAAACTTTAGGGAATATGGGAAATATTGTTAAGAATGCTGTGTTAAAAAAACAAAAGACCCCCCCCCCCCCAAATATGTTTTTTACTGACCACCATGGGGCTGTAAAATGATAGGCATAAATCAACCATTGATTACCAGGTTGCAAGTGAAAATGCCATGGAAAACAAAAATACTTTTTTGGCCGACCACCATATCGGTTTAAAAAAACATGTTAACCCTTAAAAAAAACTATGATTTTAGATTCTCGAAGTGTATAAAAAGTCATATGTGACCTATACTCAAGGTTTATCATTGAACTTCTTACACATCCTTCAGTCCATACAGTCAACAATTTAAAAACTCATATGACTATTTTTTGTAATTGAAAGGCAATAATATCTTCAATTACAAAAAATAGGCATGATAAAAAATTTCCCTCTCCCTCACCTCTTACTTGTCAAATTGGGGCGAGAGATGAGGGAGAATAACTTTCGGAAGTCGAAGAAGAACCCCCATAAGTTTAGACTCGACTAAAATCTGAGAAACCAAATTCGGTTTATCTCCACATCCACTGGAATCCTGAATATGAGTCTCGAAAACTAGAATCTTTCTTCCGAATAGCTTAAAACTTGATCATCTACTGAATCCGACATTCATCCACCCTTGAATCTTTTTATTTTGTGTGTTTGCCGATGATGAGGAAGATTCAAGGAGTGGAACCAAATGGAAATTGGAATATGCAGATCTGCAAAACGAAGAACCAATATGGAGTGTCGAAAAAGAAAGAACCAGTTGAGGAAGACGAAGAACCAATTGAGATACAATATGCAGATCTTTGTTTTGGTTCTTCATCTACTGGAATATGCAGATCTGCAAAACTGGAAACTGGAATATGCAGATCTTTCGACACAATATGCAAATCTTCGTTTTGGTTCTTCATCTACTGAATCAGACATTCATCCAGTTTTCGAAAGAGAAAGAACCAGTTGAGGAAGACGAAGAACCAAATGGAGTGTCAACTCTTTTTGGATATTGTGTTGGACCAGAAACTTCGGGTCGGGCTTTTAAAAACCGAAACATTTATAATTAATAAAAACCGACCCGATCGGTATGGTTGTTGGTTCGGTCTGAGCTTTCGGTCCTAAATGCCCACACCTAGATTACTATATGAAGGTTTTTTTTTCTTTTTTTGAGTTAAATTAAAGTAAGAACCAAAATCCAAGTTAATGTAATCAAACAATTTAGATTGAAAAACTGAACTAAATTGATTAAAACTCAACAATTTACTTTAGATGGGTCAAGTTGACAAGAAAAAGAAAAACCTATTAATCCAAACCAAACCCCTTGATTATTAATAGGTAAAATTGAGGAACCTACTAACAATACACTCGCATAACCCATGGCGCACCCACAAAACAAGAACGTAATAGGAAAGATTTATAAGGAATTTGAATTGCAACAGGAGTAATACTACAGCGCACCAGGGCTTAGCCTGGGGCTACCCTATCTCGAGGCAAAATGGACGGTGGGGGTAGCACCAGGCTAACCCCCGGTGCACTTAAGAATTTTCGTTGCAACAGTGAATAGAAATTTGCAACGGTGAATAGAAATTTTGATGAGTGGAGACTTGATGTTGTTGGTGATTAAAAATAAATAAATAAAAAAGGGACCTAGTTAAGTGGTGTGGTGCAAAACGTAGAACCAATATGGAGTGTCGAAAGAGAAAGAACCAGTTGAGATACAATATGCAGATCTTCGTTTTGGTTCTTCATCTACTAGCTAGAATATGCAATTCTGCAAAACTGGAAACTGGAATATACAGATCTTTCGACACAATAGGCAAATCTTCGTTTTGGTTCTTCATCTACTGAATCAGACATTCATCCAGTTTTCGGAAGAGAAAGAACCAGTTGAGGAAGACGAAGAACCAAATGGAGTGTCGACTCTTTCTGGATATGGTGCACTTAAGAATTTTCGTTGCAACAGTGAATAGAAATTTTGATGAGTGGAGACTTAAGAAATTTTATATTTATTTAATTAGGCGGGTATTACAATATATACAACTGAAAAGAATCTCGTCCCGAGATTCGGTAGAAGAAGGTAAGTAGGAAATTAATTCTTGAATAAACAAACTATACATCACATGGTCAAACAAATAGCTCATATGTATGCCCATAACTTAATGAAGACAATCACACAAAGATATAAATATTTCAGTAAGTACAAAAATTACGGGGTGCTACAATATATACAACTCAAAAGAATCTCGTCCCGAGATTCGATAAAGGAAAGAAAGTTACGCGAATTTCAAAAATGCAACTTGTGAAACGAAAGAAGATTTTAAAATAAAAATTTTCAATTGAATTTTAGTTGCATAAATTTTTATTGTTATTGAAAAAGTAGTGGTGTTACAATATATACAACTCAAAAGAACCTCGTCCCGAGATTCGCGAAAAGGGTTAACTAAAGAGTCAAAATAACAAACTACTACAAGAAAACAACACGAAATAATGTCATCCACTATTGACATTAAAATTAGTTAGTCACAGAAATCTCATATTGAGATTCACGAAGAAAAAGAAACAATAAAAAGTTCAAGGTTCACCCTTGTCACTTTATCTCTAGACAGTCACACTACTACTTTCCCATATCCACATTCCGAGGATCACCTAGACTCTACCCCAGCCTAGGCTAACCAAATGCTCTGATACCAAACTGTCACGCCCCAATTTTCGAAGGAAACAAAAATCCCAAAACTCCACGTAGGATTATCCGTTTCCCCCAAAACTCGGGACGTGAAAATTCAATAATAACAGAAACAAATAGCAGCAACAACTAAACATGATCTAGAGTACTGAAACAAATAAAAAATCTAAACCGGAGAAGACTGGCATGGCTAGCTCACTAGCGGAACTCCAGTAATGCAGCACAAAATCTCTAAACCTGAAAGACTACTCGGCTACATTCCAAAAGGAATATACCCAAGAAGCAAAAGCTCACTCGGGTCAGCAATAAAGCTGGTGTGAGAAATGTTCATCCCAAAATCAATAAATCCACACATGATAACATTAAAATAAACCAAACAATAAATAACCACACCATCAAGTAGTTTCTCCATGAGGCAAAGGTGTTATCATCCTAATAAATAAACATGCATTATTTATTACGAATAAATAAAGTTTGAGTTATCAATCCTCATAAATACAACAACAATACAAATTCATGATCATATTAGACTATTATTGAAATATTAAACAAACACATTTTTCTACCTTTAGGAAGACGTGTAGTTCTCATTCAATGGTTGAATTAGCATTTAGTTTCTTCCTTTAAGGTAATCACGCACATACACAAAAAGAAATCTCGCTACTTTTCCACAATCGCACTCTTCTCCTGTGCCGAACACACCTCACCCAAGTGTGCCTCCCTTGCCTTCGAAACCACTCAGAGCGTACATGTTCCAAGTGGGGTGCACCTCGAGGAACATGTCATCTCACCCGAAGTTCGATCCATGGCAAGCATTCTCCCTAAATCTACACATACAACCGAACACACATGGAACGTTGCACCGAACACACCTCACCCAAGTGTGCCGCCCTTGCCATCGAAACCATTCGGAGCGTACATGTTCCAAGTGGGGTGCCACCTCGAGGAACATGTCATCTCACTCGAAGGTCGATCACTGACAAGTACACTGATATGCAAGCAAGTCTGCATACCCAATAATATCACAAGTATACAAGCAAGTCTGTATACAAAAAATTTCTTTTCTTTTCACATTTTTTTTTCGGAGTTGTGGAAAAGAGCATAAAAATAAATAAATCCTCAAAACTTTTTTTTTATGGTGACGCTTTGTCAACCGTAAATAAATCAATCACAGTATCCACCATTCTTTTGAGGAAAAGTAATATTTGACACATTGTCAATTCACACATCTCATCTCTTTGCATCATACGAAAACAATATGCACACTTCGCATAACAATAAAAATACTCAAACTGAAACAAGTGCTCAGTTAAATTCCAGTCAATATCTATTACTAGGAAATTTTCTTCTAACCCTAAACTAAATAAGGGTTTAATCATACATAAAACTAATACAGACAAGATACTATCCCTTAAGCTACCACTTCTAACAAGTTGCAGAGAATGACAGGGCGTGACAACAAAGTTGTCTTACAACAACTTGCTTTCTAATTCATCATGAAAATCTTTGTTAAATCAGTTTATCTAACGCCACAAGCCATAATCTTCAACAATGTTAAGATTATAAATGTGCATGTACACTACCCCCCTCAACCTTTTTGTTTGAGTGTTTAACTGTTTCTACCATGAGGTACATTAGTCTACGCCACAATTGGAGCACCAATTCAATTACAAATTACATTGTGTAGCTAAGCTTATAGGACACATAAACAATAATATAGGCTGCATACTTTTGTTGCATAGACATATGCCCAACAGGAAGTCAGTTATGCAAACAATAGTGGCATGATATGATCATAAATATTAAGTCACTGTCACCTCAAGATTCTGTAACATTTTAGATAAACTAAAAAGCATCCTATTTTGACTATATATGAAGAACCAATCCTCCAACTCTACAAGCAACATCCAAAAGCACAAAACAATAGACTGCCTATTAGCTCAACCTTCAAAAACCCAAACCTACACAAAACCCGAACTAACCCTCCATATGGAACAACAACAGGGCAAGCTTTGCGATCGAAGAACAAAATGGGCGAGATGAGACAGAAGAAAGAACTTACAATTTCATCTATAATTAACACTCCCAACATTCTCCCATTTCATAAAAAAATATATATATAAAAGGAGTATGAAGAAAACTCACCGGAGAGATTGCAAACCGTAAAGGATCCACGCAACGGATCCACGCAACAACCCTTCATAATCAATACACATGCTGAATTTCTTTTTTCATCAATACAAACTGCACACTGACCGAATTCAGCCACTACAACTTTTCCTCACAAGCTAGAAGGCATTCCTCCTGAATTTCCACAACCCATTTCTCATCTCTCCCCACTTCAAATCTCAATATTGAAGACTTAAAACAAAAAATAATTATCTTGAAGCGGGAATACAAAGGAAGGGTTTCCTAAGAGAGAGATTAGCTACAGTTTAGAATACAATCCTCAAATCCCACCCCTTTGAAACTAAGTTTTAAGGATATGACCAGCTATAGACACAAGCTATAAATCTATTAAGAGTATGAAACTTTTGGTAGCTCGAATTTCCAAGTGACCGTTCTTCATAAAAACTAAATTCAGAAACCTCAACATCAATTCAGATCATCTTTGAGATGCCTCCAACAGTATAACCACTTCATTCTAAATGGAATCTCAATGAGTAAAGAAATTCATAAAGAAGAAGAAGATCTGTATCCAATAACCATTCTAATTCATTGCCTCAGTGAATTCTGAAACAGAACAGGAACCACTTGAAGATCGGGGGTGGATTGGCTGAAACAGAAGAGGTGGAAGGTTGAGTCAGACTCAGCGATGGATCGGAGGGACTTGAGTAGGTTTCGAAGGCTACGAACTCGAAGGAAGGAAAACTCAGCTCGGGCTTCTCGCAACCCGGTTCGAAGAGCGAGTGCGACTTCTCTATAGAGTCTCTGTTTATGTAGAGATGAGACGAACTCGTCTATAGCCGTTGAGGTTGTTGTTGTTGATGACTCTATTGCATTCGGATTCGCATTTGATGATGAACCCTCCGCCCATAACGCCTTTTTAAGGTACATTTCGATGTTCTCTTCTTCTTCTTCTATTGGGTTGAGTTGAGCAAGGATCTGAAACCCTAACTCTATGTGAAGAACAAGAGAAGAAAATAAAACAAAGGGTTTTGTTTCTTTTATGTGGTGGGTGGCTATTCGCCCCCACCGAACTCTCGAATGCATCCACCCTCTTTCACAAAATAAAAACCCTATTTATTAGTTTAATAAAAGCCCACAACCAAGCCCAAATACAATTGAGTAACAATCCATCAACATTAGGGTTTACAAAAGAAATTTTATATTTATTTAATTAGGCGGGTATTACACTTGTATAAGAATAACTTCCGGAGGCCGAAGAAGAACCCCCATGAGTTTAGACTCGTTTGAAATCTGAGAATCCAAATTGGGTTTATCTCCACCTCCACTGGAATCTCAAATCTGAATCTAGAAAACTAGAATCTTCCTTCCGAATAGCTTAAAACCTTGATCATCTACTGAATCAGACATTCATCCACCCTTGAATCTTTCTATTTTGTGTTTTGCCGATGATGAGGAAGATTCAAGGAGTGGAACCAAATGGAAACTGGAATATGCAGATTTGCAAAACGAAGAACCAATATGGAGTGTCGAAAGAGAAAGAACCAGTTGAGGAAGACGAAGAATCAGTTGAGATACAATATGCAGATCTTCGTTTTGGTTCTTCATCTACTATAATATGCAGATCTGCAAAACTGTAAATTGGAATATGCAGATCTTTCGACACAATATGCAAATCTTCGTTTTGGTTCTTCATCTACTGAATCAGACATGCATCCAGTTTTCGGAAGAGAAAGAACCAGTTGAGGAAGACGAAGAACCAAATGGAGTGTCGACTCTTTCTGGATATTGTGTTGGACCAGAAACTTCAGGTCGGGTCGGGCTTTTAAAATCGAAACATTTATAGTTAATAAAAACTTATCCGATCCGCCCTGATCGGTCCGGTTGTTGGTTCGGTCCGAGCTTTCGGTCCTAAATGCCCACACCTAGATTACTATATGAAGGTTTTTTTTTTCTCTTATTTTGAGTTAAATTAAAGTGAGAGCCAAAAACCAAGTTAATGTAATCAAACAATTTAGATTGAAAAACTGAACTAAATTGATTAAAACTCAACAATTTACTTTAGATGGGTCAAGTTGACAAGAAAAAGAAAAACCTATTAATCCAAACCAAACCCCTTGGTTATTAATAGGTAAAATTGAGGAACCTACTAACAATACACTCGCATAACCCATGGCGCACCCACAAAACAAGAACGTAATAGGAAAGATTTATAAGGAATTTGAATTGCAACAGGAGTAATACTACAGCGCACCGGGGCTTAGCCTGGTGCTACCCCCACTGTCCATTTTGCCTCGAGATGTCAGGCTAACCCCCGGTGCACTTAAGAATTTTCGTTGCAACAGTGAATAGAAATTTTGATGAGTGGAGACTTGATGTTGTTGGTGATTAAATTTTAAAAAAAACAACAAAAAAAGAACCTAGTTAAGTGGTGTAATGAATTGTGAACTAAGAAGCAAACTGGCCGAAAACTAAAAAAATAAATAAATTACAAGTGGCGCGTGACTAAAAAAAAAACTTACAGGCAATAAAAATTTGGTAAACACCCCGCCGAAACTCAAAGTTTGTCGAAAACTCGTTGAAACCCTCCCTACTCCGGTCTAATCGCCTCCGAACAGTACAACAGGCCAAAAATAGGTCCAAGCACACCTGAAACTTGGATCGAAAGCTCACCCACGCGCCCAAAGTATGGATTCACCCCGAAGAACCCTCAAAATGGACATGCACCCTGATTTTTTTTTTTGAAAAATTCGGCCAACCCTGAAATCTTCCTTACTTGTCGGGTCTACGGGCTCCAAATGATGCCACCAAGGCCCCTCAACGACTGATCGGAGCTACGAAATCTTATCAAACAACCCACCACGTCAAACCCAAATGTGAAAACTGTTTTTTTTTTTTTTTTTTTTTTTTGCGAATAACCAAAAGAGAAACGAAGAGGGGAAGAAATGAAGGACAACGGGCGAGATTTTTGCGAAGGAATCGCTTGATCCGACGAACAAGGCACGCAGGCTGATATACACATAATTATTACAAATTATGACCCTTAATTTATATATGTTAGTGCTTCAATTAATATATTTTATTCTAATTATTTCATTTTTATGTTTTTGTAGGAATCTGCGCGCGGTGAACGATAAAGTCGCATTAAGGCGACAAATTTGAGAAAATGATTAATTTGTCGATTCTAGCGGTGGTACAAAAGAGTGGTTCACACATCTAAGCCTAACCCGAATAAGCATGGTCCACCTACTTTAACCTAGCCCAAGCCCAAACCCAGAAAGCTAGAATCCTAAACCCAGCCTAACAAGGAAATAGGGAAACCCTATTTAGGTTTCTCTATTACCTTCTCTAAAGAGAACCCTCTGCTTTTCCACGGTTTTTCTTCCTCTCTTTTCCAGCCACCATCTCCACCTCCACCAGGGCAGAACAGAGCTCTCTCGCCACTAACCAACCACCACCTCGCCACTAACCGACCTCGCACAACACCGCGCGAAACAGGGCACCTCCCTGTTTCGATTCCTGTTTCTCTTCCTCGCCACCGTTCAACCTCTCTCTGTCTCTGTCTTCCCTCCATCTCACCACCGTCCAGCATCCCTCATCACGAACCGCTCGCAGCCACCATCACCGAGAGCAATCACCACCGCACGCAGCAGAAACAGGGAGTACCTCCCTGTTTCGCCACCCTGTTTCGCAGCCGCCCTCCTTCTCTTCCATCTTCTCCACAGTCTCTCCCTCCTCCACCTCTCTCTCTCTGTCGACCACCGCCGAAACAGACCAGATAACCACCACGAGAACCTCGCTACCACCCCGCGAGACAGCGCTCGCAAGCGGAAGAAGTGAATCTTAAATTCATTTACATGAGGGTATTATTAATGATTAAAAGATTATTTTTCCGATTACGTCGTTTGGGATGTGAAAAACGTAGTTGAGTCATCATAGCGAGAATCGATACTAATTGGTGTTAAGTCTAGAGGGATTCTTGGAACCTTGTGATTTTCTCAAACTTAGTTTTCATTAAATTAAATTCAATTCTGTATTTTAAATTTGTTAGAATTTATTTTAGTTTCGCATAGTTTGTTTTCCTTAACCTTATTTTGTAGATCGTTTTTCCTCGTGGGATCGACACCCCATTCTTTACTGCAATTGACCGCGTGTATTGTTTGGGCGTAATCACAGGCGGAGGAGCAGCAGCGGCAGGGAATTGCTCTCTGCGAAGGAAAATAAAAAGGAAAAAATAAAGAAAAGGGGAGGGGTTTTGTCTTTTAAAGGGTGGGTGGCTATGTGCCCCCACCGAACTTACTGAGTACACCCTCTCAAGCATTTTTTTTAAAACAGATATTATGCCAATCGTAGGCCTTTGGAAGTGTGAATGAGGTAATAAAGAATAATAGTTAATGATAGATAAAAAAAAATGTCATATCTCTGAGCCATGCACGTCGTGTCACGATGATCTTGAGGAAATATGGGTTTTAGTTTTAGCCCAACATTGATCCGGCCCAAGCAGTTCCAAGCCCGTCTAGTTCAGTTCGCCAGACGGACCTGAACTCTTACAGCATGCTCGGCCCAAATGTCTCACAGCTATCCTCAATACCCATAAGTTCTACTAAACAAAATATCTCCAGGATCAACTTCGGACGGGCAAATACAACAGCTATCTGCTTCCAACTAAGAAGTAATTACTAGAGTACATTCCACACAGGAAAACTCCCTTCTACGGATTGCTCTTGAATTGTGAACTATCCCCCGTGTATCTCGGAGCACAAGGCTAACAAAGAACTTCCCTCCTACAACACAACTCCTAATTAGAGAAGGATTTTCATGAAGATTTCATTCCTAAACTACGCCTACGATGGCCTGGTAGAACCAGGACTCTTGCATTATAAATAAGACATGAGGTTGGTAAACTAAGGTACGCTACAAATTCTTTGTTACAACATTACGCCTTCCTCGGATCTCTATCTGACTTTAGCATCGGAGTGTCATCAGCCATCACAATGGTGGTCTGTGGCTCACGTGCGTTACTTGTGCAGGTCAACGGGACTAGGTCAAAGCAAAGAGCGAAAAACGATTGCATCACTAGTCAATACAGATGAAACACACAACAATGACAATTAAAATAACATTGCTCCGATTGAACAAAACTTTAGGGAATATGGGAAATATTGTTAAGAATGTTGTGTTAAAAAACAAAAGACATCCCCAACAATCCCCCCCCCCCCATATGTTTTTTACTAACCACCATGGGGCTGTAAAATGGTAGTTAGTGTTTTAACTGCAGAAATCAACCACTGATTACCAGGTTGCAAGTCAAAATGCCATGGAAAACAAAAATACTTCTTTGGCCGACCACCAGATCGGTTTAAAAAACATGTTAACCCTAAAAAAAAAACTATGATTTTAGATTCTCGAAGTGTATAAAAAGTCATATGTGACCTATACTTAAGGTTTATCATTGAACTTCTTACACATCCTCCAGTCCATACAGTCAACAATATAAAATTCGTCTAAGCCAAAATTTTAGAAAATTTTCAGATAAAATCGTCACCTCAATTCATTTTCAATTTTAACTAATTTTCAAGGACCAACTTGCAGTTCATTATTTCATTAATCTATTTGCACTAAAATTTTGAGGAATTGTGTTGATTAACATTAGGAAAACCATTTAGATTTTCATTGGATTTCTTACCTATCAAATTAAATTAATTAATAAAAATCAAGAACCACATGTTAAAGTTACATATTGAGTCGACAATTGCTCATCAAGTACATGTTAAAAAGTCATTTGAAGATCCAACTTTCACATAAGCTATAATTTTTGTTAATCCGTTTGAGCTGAAATTTTGAAGAGTTTGTGCGAATTAACACTAGGAATAATAATTGGGAAAATGATTAATAAAGCCTGCTTTTTATATTTCTTGACCATATCACATTCTAACAAGTGAAAAATGCCTCAAAATGACTATTTTTTGTAATTGAAAGGCAATAATATCTTCAATTACAAAAAATAGGCATGATAAAAAATTTCCCTCTCCTTCACCTCTTACTTGTCAGATCGGGGCGAGAGATGAGATGATGATAAAAAAAAACCCATAAATTACCAAAGCTTTCTCACAATGCCATGACCAATCATTAGGTCATGATATTGTGTGCATCACATTCTTTACTCCTAAATAATTTAATTTCATATACATGATATAGTTGTTTTAGTTCAATTTCACACAAATCTCGCCAATGGAATTGATTCGAAACTATAAACAAACAGAACCGAATTGAATCAACCAAAATCAAACTAATTGATGAAAATGTTTGATAAAAAATCAATGTGTAACGAAACATATTGAACTGTATAGGATTACTATATGAAGGTTTTCTTTTTCTTTTCTTTTTTTGAGTTGAATTAAAGTAAGAACCAAAAACCAAGTTAATGTAATCAAACAATTTAGATTGAAAATTTTAAACTGAGGACCGACCCGATATTTTAATATCCAAAATTTTAAAATCTGAGCCCAGCCCGGGTGGCCCGGTTAACCAGGCTCTCGGTTAACCGAAATTTCGGGCCGGGCTGATTCGGTTAAACCCAAAATTTTGGGCCAATTTTTTCATTGTTGTTTATGTTAATTTTTTTCAGCCCAAACTCTTGCAATACTTTAGTCACGGATCAAAGAAATTTTACTATTTATTTTGGTGGTCATCAGTATAAATTTTACTATTAGTCAATAGAAAAACTAAATGATTTCTAGCCGAATCCATCAAAGAAGGCTCAAACGCCAAAACAAAACCATTGAGAATAAAACAGCAGCAACAACAGAAGATCGAGTGCAACCCCCTATGACTCTAAAACCCATCTCTAAATCTGAAACCAACACATATCCAACCACCTTCATTCAAGCAGATCCCTTCGAGCATTGAAAAATGGGTTTTCCCAGAACCACCGTTGTCAAGCCCCGATTTTCGAAGGAAACGAAAATCCC
>QNQO01004393.1:20000-27102 GCA_003290165.1 Berberis thunbergii | reverse complement strand
AATTGTCTCGGCACTGGAAGAGATTTTTATATTTTTTTCTACATAATTCTTGATACAATCCTGTATTTTTTGATCTTCCTGAAGACCTCAGGATAATTTTTTGGTTGTTCAAACCAAAGGGAATGATGGCTTTGGGTTGTACCAAGTCTGAAAACCAAGTGGATTTATTTTTTGTCCCATAAAACCTCGCACCCATCATTGGCCCATAGCATTCTGCCCCCAAATATAGCCTCGTATAGAAAACATTCATACTTATCTTGAATATCTATATACTTCTCTTTATATATCCATCCTCTTTTTTTTAACCATAGATAAAAGTTTTTATCTTTAGAGATATCTTGCATACAATAGTTATGTGACAGGTGGGTCTTTTTATCGGATAACTACGTCCTCTAGCTCGAGGTTTTAACTTTTTCACGATAGTACCCTCGTTAACTTCGGCTTGACTAATAATTAAAGCCGTTTTGTCGAAATCCATATTGTTAGTAGCATTTGCTGCTGCAGAATAAACTAATTTAAAAATGGGATAACATGCTCGATAAGGCATGAGTTCTAGTTTCATAAGTATTTCATCATAGGGACGCCCACGAATCTGATCAATTACTCTTCGCGCTTTGTGAGCAGACATACATATATGTTGACCTAAAGCATATACTTCTACCTCAGGTACCCTCTCTATCATAAGGTTCACCTCCCACCAATAAACGACGAGCACCCATATTAACTTTATTAACATTAACGACGAGATTTTTTATCGTTTCTCGTATGCTCCCGGAAATTCCGAGTAGGTGCAAATTCTCCCAATTTGTGACCTACCATACTATCTGTTATATAAATAGGTAAATGCTCTTTCCCATTATGAATAGCAATTGTATGGCCGATCATTTTGGGTATAATGGTAGATGCCCGGGACCAAGTTACTATTATTTCTTTTTCTGTCCTTCGGTTGAGCTTCTCAATTTTTTCCAATAAATGATTAGCTACAAAGGGTTTTTTTTTTAGTGTTTTTAGTGAACGTGTCACAGCAAATTCCTCCTATCTTTTTTATTTTTTTTTGTAAAGACGAAGAAACATATTTGATTTTCAATACTCTCCTATTTACTACGGCGACGGAGAATCAAACTATCACTATATTTTTTCTTTTTTCTATTTCTTCTTCCAAGCGCAGGATAACCCCAAGGGGTTGTGGGTTTTTTTCTACCAATTGGGGCCCTCCCTTCACCACCCCCATGGGGATGGTCTACAGGATTCATAACTACCCCTCTTACTACAGGACGCTTACCTAGCCAACACTTAGATCCGGCTCTACCCAAACTTTTCTGGTTCACCCCAAGATTACCCACTTGCCCGACTGTTGCTGAGCAGTTTTTGGATATCAAACGGACCTCCCCAGATGGTAATTTTAATGTGGCCGATTTACCCTCTTTTGCAATCAGTTTCGCTACAGCACCCGCAGCTCTCGCTAATTGTCCGCCCTTTCCAAGTGTGATTTCTATGTTATGTATGGCCGTGCCTAAGGGCATATCGGTTGAAGTAGATTCTTCTTTTTGATCAATCAAAACCCCTTCCCAAACTGTACAAGCTTCTTCCAAAGCATACGGCTTTCCGGATGTATATGATGATATCTAGACAGATGGATCTTATATGAATCGTATGATGAAGTACCACATGAGTTGATATATTGGAATCCAAATCTGCCGAATCACTCATGTTATGATCTTCTACATCCTAGGTCTCCCCGTTCCTTCATCTGGCTTATGTTCTTCATGTAGCATTCAGACCGAATGACTCTATGAAATTACGTCGATACTTCCACATATTACGGGTAACGTAGGAGACATCTCTATTTTTCCCCCGGGGTAGAATTACCACTGCTTAGCTTTCAATTCGCCTCTGACCATCAAATGAAATGTGAATAACTCGTCCTCCTCTCTTTGAAACAAGGGGCGCTTCCGGTTCTGTCGGTGCTTCAAACAATTTTGTCTTCTCCATATTACCATATCTCTAGAGTCAATAATTTTCTATGAGGAACTACTGAACTCAATCACTTGCTGCCGATACTCTTCAGTTTTCTGTTGAGGTCTATCCCGTAGAGGTACTCAAATTGGATCAGTGATCGATTTCTAGGTTTCGTCGTAAACCTAATTGGTTACTTCCAATTACGTAAATCAATAGTTCAAACCGCACTCAAAGGTAGGGCATTTCCCATTGAGATAGGAACTTCTGTACCAGAAACAATGGTATCTCCAATTATAGCCCCTCTGGGATGTAAAATATATCTCTTCTCACCATCCCTATAGTGTATGAGACAAATGTTTGCATTTCGATTAGGGTCGTATTCTATGGTTACGATTCTACCAGATATGTCTTTTTCATTCCGTCGAAAATCAATTTTACGGTATAGACGCTTATGACCTCCCCCTCTATGCCTTGCGGTAATGATTCCTCTGGCATTACGACCTTTACCACAACGACGCTGTCCATAGATCAAATTATTTCGTGGATTGGATTTCACTTGACTGCCGACGGTTCTGCTCGAGGTAGAAGTTTTGTATAAATGTATCGCCGTGTTATTAAGTATTTTGATTTAAGTTCTTTTCTTTCTAAGAGGTGGAATAGAATAACCCGGTTGAAGCGTAATAATCATGCGTCTATAATGCATTGTATGTCCCATAATGGGTCCCTTTCTTCTACCCTTTCCCGGGAGTCGATGACTATTCATAGCTATTACCTTGACACCAAAAAAGAGTTCGACCCAATGCTTTATTTCTGTCCTAGTTGATCCTGATTCGACATTAGAAGTATATTGATTGTTCCCCAATAACCGAATACTTTTGTCTGTAAATACTGCATATTTGATTCCATCCATAAATCTATTTTCTTCCCTATGAGTTCCGGTATCGATAAGAATTCTACTTCTTACTGTTCATATGTTATGATATGAATATACCATAGTAATTATATTAATTCGTTATGTATGGATGATGAGATTCCATTGATACGGAGCCAATTCCAATAGACGTATAGACGTATTGAACGTTCGCGTTGTACTGCATCCAGCAGGAATTGAACCTACGAATTTGCCAATTATGAGTTGGGCGCTTTAACCATTCAGCCATGGATGCGTAATGGGGATTAGCATATATTTCAAGTATCTAGCCTAACTCTATAGAAAAATCGTTATATATTCTATATAATAATAAATATAATAATAATAAAAATTTCCAATTTCCAAGTCAAGTATCTAGCCTAACTCTATAGAAAATCGTTATATATTCTATATAATAATAATATAATAATAATTTCCAAGTCAATTCTACATGATAATAATAAAAATTTCCAATATGTAATTAAATACATATTTAAATACATATATAAATATAAAGTCAAATTTTAAAGAAATCCTAAGGAGGAATCAATATGAGGCAAGACAGGGCAAAACGACGTCTATATAAATCCTGGATTTTTGAGTTTAGGGAGGTATTGAGAGAGATCAAGAATTCTCACTATTTCTTAGATTCGTGGACCAAATTGGATTCAGTGGGATCTTTCATTCACGTTTTTTTCGACCAAGAACGTTTTATGAAACTCTTTGACCCACGAATAGTAAGTATCCTCTTTTCACGCGATTCGCAGGGTTCAACAAGCAATCGATCTTTCACGATCAAAGGTGTAGTACTGCTTGTAGTAGTGGTCCTTCTACATCGTCTTAACAATCGAAATCTGGTCGAAAGAAAAATATCTATTTGAGGGGGCTTCTTCCTATACCGTAAACTCCATTGGACCCAGAAATGATTCATTGGAAGACTCTTTTGAGTCTTCCAATATCCATAGGTTGATTGTTTCGCTCCTGTATCTTCCAAAAGGGAAAGAGATCCCTGAGAGTTCTTTCATGGATCCGAAAGAGAGTACTTGGATCAATCAAAGAAAGGTTCAACAACTTCCCAAAGAAATCGAAGAATTTCTTGGGAATCCAACAAGATCCTCTCGTTCTTTTTTCTCTGACAGATGGTCAGAACTTTATCTGGGTTCGACTCCTACTGAGAGGTCCACTAGAGATCAGAAATTGTTGAAGAAACAACAAGATGTTTCTTTTGTCCGTTTCAGGCGATCGGAAAATAAAGAAATGGTTGATATATTCAAGATAATTACGTATTTACAAAAAACCGTCTCAATTCATCCTATTTCATCAGATCAGGGATGCGATATGGTTCCGAAGGATGAACCGGATATGGACAGTTCCAAGAAGATTTCATTCTTGAACCAAAATCCATTTTTTGATTTATTTCATCTATTCCATGACCGGAACAGGGGAGGATACACGTTTCACCACGCAGAAGAGAGATTTCAAGAAATGGCGGATCTATTAACTCTATCAATAACCGAGCCGGATCTGGTGTATCATAAGGGATTTGCCTTTTCTATTGATTCCTGCGGATTGGATCAAAAAAAATTCTTGAATGAGGTATTCAACTCCAGGGATGAATCGAAAAAGAAATCTTTATTGGTTCTACCTCCTATTTTTTTTGAAGAGAATGAATCTTTTTATCGACAGATAAGAAAAATTGGGTCCGGTGCGGGAATGCTTTGGAAGATCCAAAACCAAAAAGAGTGGTATTTGCTATCAACAACATAATGAAGGCAGTCAATCAATATAGATTGATCCAAAATCTGATTCAAATCCAATATAGCATCCATGGGTACATAAGAAATGGTTCGAATCGATTTTTTTTTATGAATAGATCCGATCGCAACTTCGAATATGGAATTCAAAGGGATCAAATAGGAAATGATACTCTGAATCATAGAACTATAATGAAATATACGATCAACCAACATTTATCAAATTTGAAAAAGAGTGAGAAGAAATGGTTCGATCCTCTTCTTTCTCGAACCGAGAGATCCATGAATCGGGATCCTGATGCATATAGATACAAATGGTCCACTGGGAGCAAGAATTTCCAGGAACATTTGGAACATTTCGTTTCTGAGCAGAAGAGCCGTTTTCAAGTTTTTCAAGTAGTGTTCGATCGATTACGTATTAATATTATTAATATATTAATTAATATTAATCAATATATTAATAATATTAATATTAATCAATATTCGATTGATTGGTCCAGGGTTTTCGACAAACAAGATCCTTCTAAGCCACTTCGTTTATTTTGGTCCACCTTTTTGCGTCTCTTTTTGCCCAAGTTCCGTCTCTTTTTGCCCAAGTTCCTTCTCTTTTTGTCTAAGTCACTTTCTTTTTCTTTGTGAGTTTCGGGAATACCCCCATTCGTGGGTCCGAGATCCACATCTCTCAATTCAAAGGTCCGAATGATCAACTCTGCGATCAGTTGTTAGAATCAATAGGTGTTCAAATCGTTCATTTGAATAAATTGAAACCCTTCTTATTGGATGATCATAATACTTCCCAAAAATCGAAATTGTTGATCGATGGAGGAACAATATCACCATTTTTGTTCAATAAGATACCAAAGTGGACGATTGACTCATTCCATACTCCTACTAGAAAAAATCGCAGGAAATCCTTTGATAACACTGATTCCTATTTCTCAATGCTATCCCACGATCGAGACAATTGGATGAATCCCGTGAAACCATTTCATAGAAGTTCATTGATATCTTCTTTTTTAAAAGCAAATCGACTTCGATTCTTGAATAATCCACATCACTTCTGGTTCTATTGTAACAAAAGATTCCCTTTTTATGTAGAAAAGGCCCGTATCAATAATTATGATCTTACGTATGGACAATTCCTTAATATCTTGTTCACTGGCAACAAAAAATTTTCTTTGTGCGTCGGTAAAAAAAAACATGTTTTTTCGGAGAGAGATGCTATTTCAACGATCGAGTCACGGGTATCTAACATATTCATACCTAACGATTTTCCAATTCTATCCGCTCGATTCGTTCGTAGAGCTCTTTACGCAATCGCAGACATTTCTGGAACACCTCTAACAGAGGGACAAATAGTCAATTTAGAAAGAACTTATTGTCAACCTCTTTCAGATATGAATCCGTCTGATTCAGAAGGGAAGAACTTGCATCAGTATCTCAATCTCAATTTCAATTCAAACATGGGTTTGATTCACATTCCATGTTCTGATAAATATTTACGAGCCAAAAAGAGGAAAAAACAGAGTCTTTGTCTAAAGAAATGCGTTGAGAAACGGCAGATGGATAGAATCTTTCTACGAGCAAATCTCTCAAAAAAATGGAAGCTGTTCCAAACATATCTGCCATGGTTCTTTACTTCGACAGGGTACAAATATCTAACTTCGATAGGGTACCAATATCTACATCTAAATTTCATCCTTTTAGATACTTTTTTAGACCTATTGCCGATACCGATACGAAGTAGCAGTCAAAAAGTTGTATCCATTTTTCACGATATTATGGATATATCACGGCGAATTCCTCGGAAAATATGGTGGGCGATTCTTCCACAACGGAATCGGATAAGTCAGATTTCGAGGAAGTGTTTACATAGTCTTCTTCTGTCCGAAGAAATGATTCATCGAAATAATGAGTCACCCCTTTCATTCTGGGTACATCTGGGATCACCAAATGCTCGGGAGTTCTTCTATTCAATCCTTTTCCTTCTTCTTGTTGCTGGATATCTCGTTCGTACACATCTTCTCTTTGTTTCCCGAGCCTCTAGTGAGTTACAGACAGAGTTCGAAAAGATCAAATCTTTGATGATTCCATCATACATGATTGAGTTACGAAAACTTCTGGATGGGTATCCTCCATCTGAACTGAATTCTTTCTGGTTAAAGAATCTCTTTCTAGTTGCTCTGAAACAATTAGGATATTTTCTAGAAGAAATACGGGGTTCTGCTTTTGGCAGCAAGAAGAAATATTTGAATATCAATCTCATCGATATCATCGATTTCCTAAGTCTTATACCAAATCCCATCAATCGAATAACTTTTTCGAGAAATACGAGACATCTAAGTCGTACAAGTAAAGAGATCTATTCATTGATAAGAAAAAGAAAAAACGTGAACGGTGCTTGGATTGATGATAAAATCGAATCCTGGTTCGCGAACAGTGATTCGATTGATGATGAAGAAAGAGAATTCTTGGTTCA